>OZ024912.1:42431272-42516272 GCA_964017125.1 Flabesymbios commensalis | reverse complement strand
GAACTGTTTTAGCGAACCGAGCGTCCAGATGTTATTGTATGAGGATGATGGTGTCAATTATGTGTACGAAGAGATCAACAATAGCACAAACGGAATAAGCTCACCGGTGAGATAAATCTATTTTGTTATTTGTTTATTGCCACTACCAAAGCAAATCAAGTTTATTTTTTTACTCTTGTTACAAGACATATATGAGATACACAAAAGTGATACATTGGTATATGTTTACCAGGAAGGCATAAATAGAATAACAACATTGAACTAATTGTTTTAGATAGTTTAGACAGTTTCAATAGTTTAATTCTACTAACATCCATAACATTATAAAAAGTAGAAATTGAAGGATGTGTAAATATGCGTTTGCCTGATAGTAGCATTAAATATAATCTGCTCTGTAAAAAAAATATTATTTTATTTCATAGCTAAAAAAAGTGTTCCCGAACTCAGAGGCCCGGCTTTAGGCTGTATGAGTGCAATAGACAAAAAATCGGCTTTAAGGTATAGTCAACCCTTATAACATGCAGGACATGGGTCCCCCACAATGCAATAGTGCCCATGGGTAGGCCTTGGCCCTATTCCATACTAATACTAAATATGTGTTTCATATCTAACGCCGCATTAAGAGCAAGTTCCCAAATCATAGTCCTTATATACTTGAGCGACATCTATGACTTAATAATTCGACCAAAGCGTAAAATTATTAGCTATGCCTAGTGTTTGAAAACTAACTGACTATGTTACTGCGGGGCTCGCGAAACAGTTGACCCCCACGTCAGTATTGACAGGATGGGGCTTTCCCTCAAGAATTATGCATTCCCCCAGTATTGGCTCAATGTTGGGCCGACGCTGGCCAGACATTGAAACAGCATAGGGTGATTGTCCCGTGTTTGCTTGGACTGTTGTGAGGGTAACGCATTGCTACTCCCGTTGTCAGAAAGCCACTACCCATTTAACACGTTACATTGGCCCAATGCTGATGTGATGCTGTGCCGCCGTTTGGGCTATTCCAACCTTGGCCCGTTAAGCCCTAATCACGAATATGATCGTGAATATTTTTTTTTTTTACTCCCCACTTCCGAATTTGTAGTTCCTACTTTCAGAATACATTACATTTTAACAATAAATGGTATCCATCTTCGACTTACTGTTTTAATCTTTTGTTGGGTAAACCGTCATATTGCCATTCCCAGGCTAAAATCATCATCTTATTTTGAACAACCATGTCAATTTTTTTTACAGCAATTGATTGCTGTTATTGATCATTCTGGACTCCTTGGAGACCAACGAATCATTAAAATCAATTTTAGCCTTGGCGTAATATCCTTAAATAGATGTCACCAATTACATAACCGTTACGGTAACCCTTATTTGGAGGTGATTGTCATGCATAAAATCCACCAGCAATCTATTTTAAGGGTGATGAGTTTATTTTGTATTGATTAATGAGGACGAGCAATTTGTCCCTTTCTCTTGTATAAAAGTTCTGACCTCTCGCTCTAATAATATTGACTTCAAACCTCAGCATAATGATCCTTACTCTCTTGTCCCCGATAGACGAAATGGTTCTTTTGTTAAAACGGCGGCCTATTTTGCATACAGGTACGTTTGCGGTGGTCCGGTTCGTTTACTAAAAAGGACCAGTATCGCCCACAGCAGGCTGAGCTTGGTGTATTTGGGCGATTATAGTCGCCCATAGCAGTGTAAGAGTTTTAACAAATTCTCTTCCAGACTGTACTGGTCCAAGGATTATATGTATACATGTACACAAATACCTGAATAATACAAAATGCACAGAATAGAATGATGTCAAACTTTATCTCAGATACCTTGACATATCATGAAGGGATTTGTTTTTGCCAAGAGGTGCTTTTATTGTGGTCAGGTTCTATTAACAAAGAAGAGGATTTTTCCAACAGGTTATTTTATTCCGAACGCTCTTCTATTAGGGACAAGAGAGAAGGTGTTGAGGTATTTGGCGGTATCTTTTCGAACACATATAAATAAAGTATTGTCCTTCCAGATTTATCGGGGATCTGGATCTCTATAGGAATCACTGTCAGCGAATGATATATGAAAGCATGTCGGGTGATGTCCCAATTATTTCTTGAATGGAGGACGGGAGCCCTGGTGCAGTCGGTGAAGCTGCCTGCTTGGAAAGTGGGAGATCGCGAGTTCACACCCCACTGTGGCCTTCAAGTTTTAAAGAAACAAAATATTTCTTCTCCGCTAACTCGTAAAGATTTTTTAATACTGTGAGGAGCCACCGTGACCGGGAGGTAGCGTGCCCGGCATCAGACCCCAGGTCTCGAAGTTTGAATTCTGTGTCTGTCATCTCATTCATCTCACCATCCTCAGGAGGTTCTCGTGGTCCAGTTTAGCTTATATGTGCACAAAGGTGGTCTAAAACCCCATTCATTTCATTTCATTTATTGAATGGAATCACGCCACTGAATAGGGATTGTATGTAGAATGACTTCACCCGTTAAGCGCTACTTTTAAAGAGTAAAATACATTTATCCAATGATGTTTGAATGTCGGACCACTGTTGCAGACCGTGGCCCAGCATTGAACCAACGTTGGGTGCTTTTTATGGTCAGTTGCACCCTTTGAAAATGCTACATCTGACAGTACAATTAAAATAACAGGATATATACACATGCTATACGTGGGCAGTATAATGCCAAGAATTATGTTTAAGAAGTTTTCTATGTTTCATATATTAAATCGTATTGAAGGTTTTTTCAGAGGCAAATATGGAGAGTCTAAAACTGATCTGCTAAACGAAGCTCATCGATATCATAATGTGAAGACACCATGTTTGCGTGCAGATATGATTATTTCACCACATGTGACATAAGTAGGCTATGTCTGCACAAAATGTATTATGTTCACCACAGGTGAATTTCAACAGCTGGACGCATGTAGTTATGACTTTCAACAGTGGCATCGTCACTTCATACGTGGACGCAGTTCTGGTTACTTCATATACTACAACTCCACAAGCTCCATGTACGTATGAGTAAAACCTCATTTCATATCTACCACATTAACTGGTCATGCTTCAAGGCAAACAACAGTAACTGCCTACTGGTACCACTGTTTGTCTTTGTACGGCAGCATATTGATTACATATTTAGAGGTTGGTATAAGATGATATTCTAGAACTCCTTTCGCTTTGCTGACTACGCAACGTATCAGTCAGTGTAATAACCCTTTCAGCGCGGGGACCGTCTTTATACGTCATAATCTGACGTCTACAGACGCCAGATTATGACGTATAAAGTCGTGTCCTCACTGAAAGGCCGTAGAACCGTAACGTAGTGAATTCAAATGAAGCGGAAAAAGCTAACTAAGACATTTGCGATGATTTCAAATTGAAAAAAATCCTTGGTCCCCATAGTCTATACAAAAATATTTCAGCGTTGTTAGGGTTTATTTAATGTAGTTTCCTTGTGAGAATGATAACTTAAGAAGCACTAGTCCTATGGTATGTAGTTAATGATCAAGCGATAATACTATTGAAATTTTTATTGACCCTGTAGATTTTGAATGTTGGAATTGGTCAGTTTGTATCACAGTGGACATTACACTATAACACATAGCATACTTGTGATGGCGCAGCTCATTGCTCGTAAAGAAACAGTTATCGGTTGAAAAAGGTTTAGTCGGACTTGCGTGATTTTAATGGCAGCTATTTTAAAAGTGGATCATGCTATCTGGTTGTGTTTTTGTGATCTTTAGAGATTGCACCAAGCATGTTCAATTGAACTTTCATTAAACTACATGCAAAACTGATTGGTAAAAAGGGCGCGTTCGTTATCGTCACTTGGCAGAAACATTTATAGGATATTCTCTAGTTCTTATTTTGCTCTACTATGCATATTTTTATTATTCTCTTATTAACGCTACTCATCTACTCGTCCAATTGCTGACCTAAAGCCATGATCATCTCACAGCGGATAACAGATACATACTAGATTATGTCAAGTACGCCGTCGTTCCCAGTATCAAATGACAAAAATATTTGTTTTGATGAAAAACGGATATCACCTAAATTAACTGAGCAATTCCAGTGACATTTATTTGTAAAAACTGTTAGCAACTGTATATACAGTATGCGGACCCAGCGCGACAAGTCTTAATTAAATTTGCGTTTTAGATTTTACATTATTTTGATTTTTTTGGTACACCATAATTGATTGAAAACATACAGTTGATTGATTGTGTTTAACCCTTTCAGTGTGGTGACCGACTTTAGACGTCATAATCTGACATCTGTAGACAGATTATGACGTCCAAAGTCGATCCCCGCAATGAAAGAGTAAAATATTTATAATGGCCGAGGACCATAACATAGGTATTCAAATCAGGCGGAACGAGCTGATGAAGACATATTTTATGATGATTTCTATTGAAAACTTCGGTCTCTTGTTTATTATATACAAATTTCAGCGCTTTGAGAGTTAACAGTGCACATGCTCGATCTGTTCCTCTTCCATTCCAACCTCTACTTCTACATTTGCGTGTTTCAGCTTACATCACAAGCACCACGTGTTCCATGATGATTGGTCAAGCCTACGGACTGGGGTACTATACAGGCTACATGGACGAGGTACGAGTGCAACATTGGATGGAATATAACGTGAAGTTATATGTGATTTCGATTGAAGTTTGATTTACATTTATATCACTAGAAATTCACTTTCAGCTTTCACTCTGAGTGATAACGTTGTATTGATCCCTAAGTAGGCTACTATGATATGTCATTTTATTAATTTCTAAATTACGTTATGTGTTTTTGCAGGTGTTTATTTACCAGAAGGTGCTCACAGTAGCTGAAATACAGGCGCTTTACACTCAGACTAAGCCGTCCTGGCATCCCCTGTAAAATGACGTTTGTCATGACGTTTCCGAACAACTCACTATGCCCCTCTGGCACCAGCTATTTACTAGTATTTTGATTCACACGGAGGCATGAATTGCTGCGGCAAAGTGAATACAAATGTATTGATCTTCTTTTAACCGCCAAATTATTCCATTGGAATTTCCACCCACTTAAAGTTGTGGCTCGCTGACGCGACCCACAACTTCAAGTGACTGAAAATTATTCATATTTCACAAAATTGAGGTCAATTCTTGTCAAATCTTCCTGATGGATGTCTCATTTTATAATACAAAAATTGGTGATACAAAAATATACAACCGAATGTATTGGGGACCGGCGGCTAAAGGGTTAAACACACACGTATAATCTCTTAATTGAAAGCTCACGAAATCACAGAGCATCCTTATTGTTATAGAATAACAATATGTTCAATGAAATATTTCATGTGGTGTGAAGAGGGGCTTAAAGGGGAAATATGTACCTTTGACAATACCTACTGCTTGTAATTACAGTGAGTAAAGAATGGCGGTTGGTCGTAGTTCATTTTAACTTCGGCGTTTATCATGGTTCACTGAGTCGATGTACAGTCCTTTTTTTGTTGGCAGCTAAACTAACATTAGGGTTTACGAACAACGATTTCGCTTAATATAAAATTAATTTAATTATATGGCTGAAAATAATGTATTCAACTTTTTGGTGTTTTAGGCTCACCATGGTATGAAACTGTACACATTAATAAATTATTGTGTTTTTCATAATATTAGCAATGCACATTTCTAAAGCTGTAATCATTGAGCACGCATATATTGCAATATAGGCGAATTATTCTAGAATGATGTTGTAATGTTTTAAAATAACATTTGGACCTCTGTATAATATGGTGCAACAGCACTATTATTGTCATCATGTGTATCTCTAACATTGAAACTTCTTAATCGTTCATACATTGGTTCGATTTCTACACAATGTGTTTGTTATTATTATTTTTTTAAGTTCACGTACATTTTAGAAATATAATATGGGATACCCCGTCCAGACCAGAAATAAATTACAATTTGAATATTTATTAATATGAACTATTAGATTAGTTATCTTGTGTAATAGTTAGATGTGATAGGGATCGTAGAGATTTTTTCTTTGATTGTAGGAAAGCACGACATTTTTCTGATTTTTATTTACCTTAAGGTATGAATTGTTGCCACAATTCTCACCTCAAGGTAAATAAAAGTATCCAAATTGTATCTTTTTATACCATACACAAACATCAGTAAAATTGGATACATTTGTATAATTAAGAAATTGAAATTAACTGAATATCGTGGCGGCGGTTCAAGAGATGAAATGAGATGCAAAGCTCAGCGGTTATTCCAGGAATGCTGAGTATTTCGCTTTCTACCGCTTTTTACCTCAGTTCCATACTTTGATCTGGGACTAGGTTACGACGGCACTGGCAAGCTCAAATCAGAAGTAACAGATGATCTATATAATGAACGCAGGGGTTATCTTACCAAGACAGCAGATTCATAATTGTATTTATCTCAGTGTTTTCAGGTATGCTCGATATAGTGGTGTAGCCATAAAACACTTGCATTGTGGAAAAATCCAAGATGGCCGTTATTGTTTTGAAGATCACACAAAAAAGTAATATCATTTTCAACATATAGTTGAGTCTCCAACATCAAGTAATGATATAGGAAATGATATAGGAATTGAAATAGACGGAATCAAATTATCTTCAAAAGACCACGTAAACCTGTTCGGGGTCAATTTGGACTCAAACTAAATTCTAAATTCATAATTATTTAGCAATTGCATGGATGTGTTAAAGCCGGAAATATCTTGCATGTACTGAAGAGACTATCCCTTTATAATTTTTAAATCGAAAAAGAGAATGACCATATTTAGAAGTTTTATCCTTTGCCAGATTGGCCACTTCAGTGGGAAGACGAGCATCCGAAGAATGGTAGAAATACAGGACTGTACCGAGATTATGATACAACAGGCCATGCTCTCCTACGCAAGGCCAACCTGCAGACCTTGGTACTGGACAGGGAGAGGAGCATTGCTATTTCCACTTAAGATAAATTCCATGATCAAGCCCCGAGCTACTTGAGAGATCTGATAAATTGTAATGGAAACTCAATATTATACTCGCCAGTTTCAATACCTGCATAAAGGGATGGAACGGGCCACCAGGAAACAGGTGTTGTTGTTGTTGCTCGGGGGGCCAATGGAAAATGGCTTTGATAATCTGTGATTAATGACTTCTTTATAAATGCTATGTCTTGATTAATATTTTAATCAATTTCATGTATTTTATAACTATTACACGTATATGCAAATACTATATGGTATTTGATCTACTCATTTAATCAATCGTTAACGTTTACCTTCCTTTACTATGCTTTTAAAATGCATGTATAAATACTTGAATGTGTGTTACTGTTATAATATTGTTGATTCTTAAATCACAAAACGGGAGAATAGCCTTTGGCTAATGTTTGTATTGATGAAAAAAATATTTTAAATAAAAATTATTTGATTAGATTTGATATCAGGCCAGAGAAGACCCTAAGCGTTGCATTCTGGGTAAAATATAAGGTTACCGCCATTTTCTCAAGGGCAAACACTGAATTAATATTATTCTCGACTGAATTTAAGCAGGTTCTTGACTTTGGTGTCTATCTTACGATTTTTGGGTACGCTCAACATAATGGTGTGACCAGAAAGCACCTTGGGTTTTATTTAGTATAAATGTCCATCATGCATTCATTCATATATTAGTCATTCGTTCATTTACAGGGTTGTATAGGATCTCAGTATAAATTATGCATGATTTAAATTGAAAATCATGGCACTTTGTCAGACATACCTGGAACCCTGGTATATATCAAAATCTTCTATCATCATTATACCATCACCTATCCTAAGCCTATCGAAATTGTTATGTACATTAATTTTGTTTTGTAGGCATCACTCCCTATCAGCCATTTTTGTCAGTATAATGATCATCCTCGGTTCTTGTGACAATATAAATTATGAGCCGACTTCAGGTTGCCCTATCGTGTCCGTTATTCTGACCACACCACTTTGTTGTGTATATATAAAATCCCTATGCTGGACATATGTTGAATATTTGTATAGGCGGTTTGAGCTTTTCAACCCTTTTAAACCGCTAGATTAAATAATTTAAAGTTTCACCCACTCGAAGTTGTGGGTCGCGGTTGTACTGCGACCCACAACTTCAAGTGTTGAAAATTAATCATATTTGTTCAATTTAAAACATTTACAAATATTTATGTTAAACACGCATTTCGTTCGAAACAACTGCGATTTAAAAGGCTAATAAGACGGAATAAAACGAATAGAGTCGTGCTTAGAGGTTAAAGGGTTAAAGCCTATCTGATCGAGGATATCGAACAACTTCAATAGGTGTTGCTTATCTGAACCGCAGCAAGAGAATGATCTTTCTGAAATTTGTGACAGTTATCCTTTTCACCGCAGTATAAAGCACGATTATAACCGTTTTACATGTAATAGCCGATCAAATGACTGCTCAGGAAATGAATATATGTTTTCTAACATGTTAAATATCAAGATCTGTAAATGTTGATCTCATAAAAATACACAAATGTGCGTAATTTTCACCCACTGGAAGTTGTGGGTCGTGGCAGCGAGACGCAATTTCAAGCAGGGAAAAATAAATTCCATAACTCATCGCTTTAGGAGTTAAGTCGCAAAGTATACCAGTATTAAGAATTTCAGACGCTTTCCTCAATACAACCGATAGGAAATATTAACAGTCGACATTAGTGCTCTAGGGGTTGAAGCACTAATATGTGGTATGGTATCGTTTATTTGACCGACATGTACATTAATCAGACATGACATATTTAATCAAGAAAATACGATAGTACCCAGCGATCTGGCTTATGAGTCAGTTCAAATTATCAATAAAAAAATTACGTAATACTGTTATGAGTGATATGAGCGATTATTCTCCAAATAAAATTCATGACGTGTCATCCACGTATTTTCTAAATAAGCAGCAATAAATTTAAATTGTGTGTTCATAATAGTTAAAAATTTAATTTGTACATCAAGATCGGGGGTGAAGTTATGTTGGGAGTATAAAACAGTTCTTAAATCAGCATATCTGACACATACACATACAAAATGAAATTCATTTTCTACAACATTATTATCGCAACATTTACACAGTCTATTTTCAACGGGCATATTTCTAAATCTTCCTACTTTAATCTCAAGTGGCAGTATACCTAATCGTAATTGAGCTAATAGTGATCGTTTATGTCTGGAAATATTATTTCTCAGGTATTCTTCTGTCTGTAAAACACTTTTAAATGTTACATATGTTCCCAATTTTGGTTTGGATAATATATCGGTTTTCCATTTCTGATTCATTTCCTGGGTCAATAGGTTGCGTGCTCCATTGATATTTAATGCTTCAAGAGTTTCAAATTTATTTAATTTATTTATAGACAGAAGGATACTTTTCATGTCAGAAGACCATTTTTTTACACATTTGTCCCACAATGCAATTTTCTTTGTTAACCTTGTGTGATCCATTCGGGTCAACCTGTTCCAAAATCTGATTTTACATAAATGCCGTCTATACCTTGGTGTTATCCAATTCACTGCTCCTTGAAGACCTGATAATGGAGCTATGCTGTGCACGCCTTAAAAATAGCAAATTGCTCTATTCTGAATACTAGCTGCTTTGGTGAAAATCCCATAACCCCAGACGCTGGTACAGTAATCAGTAATCAGGACTACCATATAATGATAAAGTTTATTAAAAGTGTCTTTAAATGTTTTAAACAAGACTAGCGTTGCGTTCGGCGCCTAGATGGTTAATGGTCATTATTGGCTACAGATCACTAATCATGTATGCAGTCGGCAGCTACATGCATCTAAGCTGGTAATGGTGATTCCTCTCGTGCACTCAACATCCGAAAATCACCAATTATGGGCAATTATCAAACTTCTGGTATTAAGACGTGATCAGCCGGTGCCCATTCTCAGCAGATGTAATACATTGATCTAATGTTGTTTTATTATTGACCCGTCGTCTTCGAGGCTTGCCCAATATTTAAATAACATTGGGACATGTTTACTGAGATACGTTTTGTTCTGAAAGGCAACGGATATTATCTCCACGTCCACGCGGAACTAACTGGGATATAAGTCATGTAAACTGGCCGTAATTGTGTACCGTACCTATTAATCAGGCCTACTCGAAAATATAGACACGTTGACTCAATGGTAGTTTATTGTAGGCCCTAAGTGGGCCAACGTCAATCCAGCATTGGTGTAGCGACTGGAATTTTCACCTGCTGTGTATCAGATCTATGTAGTTACACTCCTGTGGACGTGTACAGTGACACTCGCTGATAAATCAGTGCAGTGTGCAGTTGGAATTAGCCTATTTTGTTTAACGTCGTATTGTACGAATGCGGTTCACAACAAAAGAAAATCTGAAGATCTTGGTCAGCTAATATGATGGAATACGTTACACAACAAACATAATTGTCCTTAATAACAATTTCGTATACAGACGTTTCTTCTTCCCTGTTACTATTTTATTATATAGGCCTACGTCCCAAGCTCAATATATTCATTTTATTGTTGAGTGCATGTTTTCAAACCAAATGACCCATCCCCAAAATAAGTTATTTTGCGATAATGCAGCTCACCACAAATTTTTAACTTCGCGTCATCACAGAAGCAGCGTTTTCTGAATTGCTCTGTACTGGATTGTTCTGTAAGCCTACTGAATTGCTCTGTACTGGATTGTTCTGTAAGCCTACTGGATTGCTCTGTACTGGATTGTTCTGTAAGCCTACTGGATTGCTCTGTACTGGATTGTTCTGTAAGCCTACTGGATTGCTCTGTACTGGATTGTTCTGTAAGCCTACTGGATTGCTCTGTACTGGATTGTTCTGTAAGCCTACTGGATTGCTCTGTACTGGATTGTTCTGTAAGCCTACTGGATTGCTCTGTACTGGATTGTTCTGTAAGCCTACTACTGGATTGCTCTGTACTGGATTTCTCTGTACTGGATTGTTCTGTGAACCGACTGGATTGCTCTGTTCGAGATTGCTCTGTTCGTGATTGCTGTGTTCTGTACCTGTCTGTTTATACAGATCTCTATGAATAAATTACTGTTCTGAATAGCCATGTACTTGATTGTTAGATTGTTCTGTACTGGTTTGCTCTGTACTGGGTTTTTCTGCTCTGTATTGCTGGCCTACATACTTGATTTCTCTCTTCTTGGTTGCTCTGTAGGCTACTGGATTGCTCTGTACTGGATTGCTCTGTACTGGATTGCTCTGTACCGGTACTGGATTGCTCTGCTCTGAATTGCTCAGTACTGCATTTCTCTGTACTGGATTGCTCTGTACTGGATTGCTCTGTACTGGATTGTTCTGTAATAGCTTTCTCTGTGGGCCTACTGGATTGCTCAGTTCTGAATTGTTCTGTACTGGATTGCTGTGTACTGGATTACTATGTTCTGAACTGCTCTGTTCTGGATTGCTCTGTACTGGATTGCTCTGTTCTGGATTGCTCCGTTTTGGATTGCTCTGTATTTCATTGCTTTATACTAGATTGCACTGTACTGGATTGCACTGTACTGGGTTGCTCTGTACTGGATTGCTCTGTACTGGGTTTCTCTGTAATGGGTTTCTCTGTAATGGGTTTCTCCGTACTCGGTTTCTCTGTAGGCCTACTTGATTGTTCTGTACTGGAATGCTCTGTACTTCATAGCTCTTTTCTGGATTGCTCTATACTGGATTGATCTGCTCTGGGATGCTCCGAAGAGCTCGTGGATTGCTCTGTACTGGATTTATCTGTACTGTATTGCTCTATACTAGATTGCTCTGCTCTTAATTGCACCGTACTGGATTGCTCTGTACTCAATTGTTCTGTACTGGATTGCTCTGTTCAGGATTGGCTGTTCTGAATGACAATATACTGGATTCCGAGCCAGGGTTCTTGTACAAGTTACGATAATATCGCAGGCTTCGGATTGTTCGAGATCGCCATCTCGACCAATCCGAAGCATGCGATATATAGTAACTTGTACGAGAATACCGGACCAAGTCTTGTAATCAAATTCGACAGCCATGGCTGGATATCTTCGCACTCATTTTTTTCAATGATGAATTACCGGTCTAATAGTTAGACATATTATTATGCATAGCACTCAACGCAGGCAACCATAATTAGTTAATCACGTGTTAATATCTTGCTTAAAGTGATGGGGGCGACGCCCAATAGTGATGATAGTGCCGATCCCTTATCTATCTGAGAAAGGGGAACTGTTTTAAACTTATGTACATGTAAATCATCATCAGATTCTGATAATTTATTATGTAAACTCTGTGATGTTCATTGAATACCAAAAATGTGCTAATAGTTTTTAATAAAAAAAAAATATTATTATTAGTGGTTCTGGGAGAATCAACCAAATGATTTTCTGTTTTGATAAATAAATAGATTAAGATCGCAGTTTTCCGGTGTGTTGTCCTGACTATACGGAAAGAAGAGACCTGGCTACCTGTTCAATTGTCAGCTAGGTGATAGATAGACAAGGTTAAGCAGTTGAGAAGTGATACATAGGGCCTATTATATATGATTTAGACAGTTGTGATCACCCTAAGCATTTTATGAGGCCACACAATGTCCTTGAATCTGTGATGTGTACCACGCTATTCGGTTTGCTAGCCACAGTATTTCGACAATGGTTCAAGGCTGGCTGATCATCCCAACGCTTTATCAGCATTTAGACAATGTCTCCTGTTTTCTGTGCCACACCATTACCACAGCTTGATGACTTTTTCAGAGATTAACACACTTAAATTTATTGTATAAAAAGGGCGTTAACAACTTGAAGTAAGCATCTTCAAACCTGCTAATATATCTAGTTGACTGACTAGTAAATCATGTAAATAGGCTTGTTTAAGAACATAACTCAATTCACCGCACAAAGCCAATAAAGCAGTAAATACTTACTTTTCAAGTGAGCAGTTACTGTGTTTTGGCTTAGCAGATATCAGCCAGATGTCGCCACTGTTGATTCACTTTGTACACATGTACATATATGGGTGGCATGGGCAGTATCAAGTAGAACCAACAGAGCCCTGAACAGCTGCAAGATCCATCTGTGCATTTCTTTAAAAGGTGAGGCAAGGTACGCGGGTACACAATGTATTTACCTACTTTAAAATTTACATCGACCAGGCATATTTGCCTCGTTTTAATAGTGAAGACTGCGTTTACAAAACTTACATTCCGTAGAGTGGACTTAGGCATGAACTTTGGAACTCTGTTAAGAACGATGTCGCTGTCGTTTGTTTGTTTAATAACTAAGTTGTTATTTTTCACATGGAAATTCTTAGAACTGTCTTTTAACTCATGGAAAGAGCAGTTCTGGTAAAAAAAGTTAACATCAACAAAAACATTTTAAAAAAACGATTGAAAACTTTTGAACTGCTGCGTTAGGCCTACTCTTTGACATTATTAAGTTAGTGAAACTATTGAATATTTTTGAACCGCTGCGTTAGGCCTACTCTTTTACAGTGTTACGCAATTACCATTTTTAAGTTTATGAAAAATATTGACTGCAACTAATTTGCATGCGGCTAAAAGCGTCGCTCTTCCTGGAAATGTAAATCAGTAAAAGTTTGCTTAGCAATTATTAGAACGGATCTACTCTTCAATATGCAATAGTCATGCGTACATTATAGTTTATGAGAGATTCTAACATCTCATGTATTTTAAAAAGATACATCATCGCATGTTGTGTTATTTTCCAGCTAAAGAATCACAGATGAACAAGTGTGGGTAGACGTGCCAGCGTAGTGGATTATTTCGTCATTGAATCAAGGTGAGATAGCTAGCGAATTGTTTTATCATGGATGCTAATGTTCATGATACAGTCTCTACGTAAAATCGCATTTGAAGACAATTAAAATATAATTTAAATGGTGTTAGTTGCCGCTGTGCGACCCACGATCGATCGTAGCGCACTACAGTCAATCGAGAGAATCGTAGTCAACTGATCAAATGATCCTGTCCAATTAATTCTATTTTATGCCTCTTTTCATTGTCACTTTGTTGAATCTAAGATATGTGCGTTAATATGCTAGTCGTGGAACAGGAATGCCCAACTTCATTGCTCAATCAGTCGGTCGCGCAAGCAGAATAGTCGGAGCGCAGCTTTTGAAATTGCAACGATTACAAACTTGTCACAAACTAAGTGCAATACAAAGGAGCTACGGTCGTACAGCAGCATCTGAAAGAAATTGTGAGTGTAGATTGCTCTTATATCTGACCACTCTCATCTCATTTATACAGACTCCGCTTTAGCTCCCTTGTCGCATATATCATGTATATATATACATATCGTCCCCGTGGAGTTTACAAAGTGGAAGTTTAACACCTTATAACTCCAAGGGGGCGACATATGCACACCATTTTAAATACAATTTTAAATGAAAAATGAGAAATAGATCACTTTAGGACTGCTCTGAGCCAGCGTTTGAGGTACTGTAGTTGGATATTTCGTAAAATGAGATTGGATAGCTGGGTTCGATAAACGTAAACCACTCTTGCGTGTTCACAATCTCGTGAATTTATAAAAAAGAACAAAAGCAGAATATGAACATTATCGTCCTGGTCTTCTGACTGGCAAGCAGAAGCCTCTTATTGTAGGCATATACTGCCGGGCAAAGCCAAAACTCAATATCTGATTACTTTAAAAGTAAGCGGATACTGAGAGGAGGAAATTAAATATTCAGTGAAGTTTAAAAAACACAGCTGCTATAAGCCTTTTTATTTACCTTAGATTTTATAACATATCCACTTCTATTGTTTTTAAACTATAATTATGAAAACAATTCTTATTTCTTAGCAAAAATGACAAATTCTAAGATTTTCTAAGCAATCCTGAAGTAAAGGGATCACTACAAATTTGACACAAACTTGTTGCAAACAAGGGGTGATCTTGAACTTGAGATTATGTTGACTCCTCTATTGTAGACAGATATTGGTAGCAGACACAGTTCATGCAAGGACACACATAGATTTTTTCCTCTGGATTGACAAATTTTAGGCACTCAAACATTGATTTGATTGTTTGTTTTGTTCCACTACTTGTCCAGGGCTATCTTACGTGATACATTTCCTGCTTTATCATGATGCTTTGCTTATGAAACATCTGCACATTGGCCTATTATATACTTGGCATGTTACGCTGTCCTCATCTTCTTGAATAGCTTCAAATAGGCATCTTGCATGGATTGCTCCAAGAACAAGAATTCAGCTAGCAAGTTACGAGCCTTATTGATGTATATGACACAGTGTCAAGTGATATTTTCGATGCCTAAATTTAATATCCACCCATCACCACAACGTAAGCAGCACCAAATGCTGGAGGAAATGAGGACACTGGATAATAATAATTTTTTGTCTTCTTCGAGATTGATCTGAACCTCCCACAGGTACTTTGTGTATTTCTTTGTGTATTTCAGTGGTGATACTTTTGACATACTCGACCAAGGTAGTGACATTTACTCTGCTCTGCAAAGGCAAAAGGCAGTATCTGCTTATTTATTATACCAAAGAATGTCATCTGATTTCCCTAAGCCGAGACCGTCTTTCTGATAATGTCAAGCAATTTTCTCCTTTACAAAGATAACTTTTAAAAAGCGTTCTTTTCATCGAGTCCTCATCGTCATCAGACAAGTTTACAGTTTGAGTCAGACAGTTGGGCAGTTATCTTCACAAAATGAAGAGGTGGAAAACTGAAAAAAGGTGCTCAGCCCGAGGAAACTATTTTAACCTCCTTCTCAATCAGATCTCCATTTCTTTTCACCAAGCCACGATTAACAGTATTGTTTGATTGATTGATTGATTGATTGATTGATTGATTGATTGATTGATTGATTGATTGATTGATTGATTGATTGATTGATTGATTGATTGATTGATTGATTGATTGATTGATTGATTGATTGATTGATTGATTGATTGATTGATTGATTGATTGATTGATTGATTGATTGATTGATTGATTGATTGATTGATTGATTGATTGATTGATTGATTGATTGATTGATTGATTGATTGATTGATTGATTGATTGATTGATTGATTGATTGATTGATTGATTGATTGATTGATTGATTGATTGATTGATTGATTGAATAATGACACAAAAGGTTTGTTTTTCAAACACTGTCAGAAAAAAATCTTTTTTTTTGAAATTCTAGTAACGAATATAAAATGATTTGTTTAATAGCCGCCATGTCAATACTCGTATGGGTATCAGTATAATAATTGTTTTCCATGCACATTTATAAGTGTCGTTTTTGGCACTTAGAACACGTGTTGGAGATAAAAGTAGAACAAACGTAAATATCTGTTTGCATTGTAATGAACATGTATATTTATTTACTGCTCTGATTATATTCACCATCTGATGAGCAATAGAGTTCATCATCACTATCACCGGTCAAATCTACACTATGGTCAAAGTGACCACATAAATCGTTAGGGACAGGATGGCCTTCATACTAGGAACTACTCATGTCATGCATGGGTTCTGGTGACAATGCATTTCTCCAGCTAGGATTTTTTCCATTGATTTTAAGAAGTCGTTGACATGAAATCTTGCAGGCTTATCTTTTTTATCTTTAACATGTTCATGCTGGCATTTAATGTGTTAATAAAAAAATGAAAAAAGTAATATAACCGGGACCGGGGGTTATAATAAAGAGTTAAAGGGGAGGGTTGCTCAAGTATCTAGAGAATCCTCCAGCTTGGTGTGATTTACTGCAGAGTTTTTGTTGTTGTTTCGTTGAGGATTCAAGGTCAGCTTTCGGGTCAAATTTGCCAATATATTTTTTAGAATAAAGTGTAATGAATGTAGGCCTACTCAATGTAATTTTGACTAGATCACGTAATATAGGCTATTTTGTTCTTGTAAATTTGATGATTCAAGGTTCTAATTCAATTCGACAATAATATTTTACCTGAAAACTACATCATTTTGTTATTTTGATGATTCAATGTCATCTTGAAACAAGGTGAATGCAGGTTCACATTTTGGAAAATATGATTTTATATAAATATAGTCAAGCATAATTTCTGGGCATTGCTATTCATGTGCAATTCATGTTATACCATGACAGTTTGCACCATGTAATCAGGAGCAAAAATGTCACATCTCAATCATTAATAACGATCTGACATCTTTGGTGTAGGCCTACTTGTATTTGTTATTTAAAATTTAAACCAGCTCATTATAGGTTATGATTACCAGGTATTGTGATCATTAATGAGTGTTTTCAATGAAAATGGAAAATGCAATGACAATTTCTATAGCACCTAACTCCTCGGAAGGCCGAGCTCAAAGGCGCAATCCATATTTATCAAATTTAAAAAGAAGAGTCAAAGGAATAAGCATGGTCGTCATCAGGGATCCGGGACGCCGAGGAACTAAGGCAAAAATGTCAGATCGAAGAAATGTATTTTAAACAGGAAATATTTTGTAAAATATGTGGTATTTTAAGCTTATCTGTGCTGCTTGATCGTAGATATTTTACGGAGTGTGCACATGCATACACATGCACATGCATTTTTAGACCAAAATTAAAAGCTATCAATATCTTCTTGAAAATCAGAACAATCATTGTGACTTCTAATCTGTTCAAATACTATACAATTATCAGCAAATAAAGCAACTATGCTGTTTTTTATATTCTTTGGTAAATTATTTAGTTACAGTAATAAAGATCCCGATATTGTGGAACACCTGAAGTAACTTTTAACCAACCTGACTTACACCCTGATATAATAGTACTACTACTAATAATAATAATAAACTGCTATAGCGCCTAAATCCTCGGTGATCCGAGCTCAGAGGCGCGACAAACATAATCATGATCCGACTCATAGTTCCAAAAACCGTTTGCGTTTGTCGTCTGGGCCAACCGGACCACCGAGGATTTAAGTCGGAAAAGCCTGACCAAAAAATACGTTTTCAATATCTTCCGGAAACTAATTTGTGTTTTCGCAGAGCAAATTTCTAAAGGAAGTTCATGCCAAAGTCTAGGTGCAGCAACAGAAAAGGCCCTGCTGCCTACCGCGGTTCTGACCCGTGGAACATTTAGCTGATCTAGATCACTGGAACGAAGTGTCCGTACCTTTCGCGATGGCTGAAGCATGTTTCGAATATATACTGGTTGTCCACTGGTCAGAGCCTGGTAGGTCAGGGAACACAATTTAAATTTGATCCTGTAACGAACAGGTAGCCAGTGCAAAGATTTTAGAAGAGGAGTTATGTGACAAAAACGAGGAGACTTTGTTACAACACGCGCCAAACAGTTTTGTACACCCTGCAGCTTAGATATCTCCTTTTCCGTGACGTTGAAATGGACAGAGTTACAATAGTCCAGCTTGCTACCTATCAAAGAAGTTGCAATTGTTTTAGCAACAGATGGTGTTAAAAAACGCCTTATTCTACGCATGTAACGTATATGATAGTAGCAAGCGCGATATATACCAGATATATGACTTTTAAATTTAAAGTACTGTCAAAGACTATGCCAAGATTTCTAGCAGATGGAGAAGGAGTTACTTCCTGTGCCAACAATCTTGTTGAAAAACATTTCGAAATTTTTTCACGCTGCACTTTAGATCCAATTAATAAAAATTCGGTCTCATCAGGGTTACGTTTTAATTTCCTTGATGACATCCAAGAAGACACGTCCGGAAGACATTTTGTGAGAATTTCCAAAGAAATATCAGGATTTTTTAGCGAAAGAGATAAATATATCTGGGTATCGTCGACGTAAAGATGATGTTAGACATTGTGTCTCTGAATTAAATAGCTAAGGGGGGTAGTGTAGACAGTGAATAACAATGGGCCGAGGACGGATCCTTGGGGAACCCCACACGCGACTTCGGCTTGACTGGATAAACAGTCGATTAGTTTCACCTTCTGTTTACGATCTGACAAGTGAGACACAAACCAGTCAAGGGCGATACCATCGATACCATACCAAGTTGACAAGAGATCGGTGATACTGCTGTGGTACAGAGTGTCGAAAGCAGCAGACAGATCCAACAGAGTAAGTGCAGTGCCCCTTCCCTCGTCCAAATTCAAAATAATGTCATTTTCAACTTTGAGTAAGGCCTTTTCGGTAGAATGAAATTTCTTGTAAGCTGACTGATACTGATTTGATAGATCGTTTCTTTCAAGATGTGAACGAATTCATTTTTCTATAATTTTCGATACAAAGTTTAGGTTTGACACTGGTCTGTAATTTTTGAGTAGAGGTATGACATTTCATGTTTTAAAAATGTCTGGAAAAATCAAAGATAAATTAACCATTTGTGTGATTGGAACCAGCAAAACATCTAAGCAAGATTTTAACAACTCAGTAGGGATCGGATCAAGATCGCACGTTTTTCTAGGTGAATTTATAATTAGTTTCCTCCCTTCATCAGCAGTAGCTAGTTCAAAACAAGTCAACGTGATTTAACTGTCGGAGATTTAATGTCCGGCATATTATGAACGTCGTTGCTAAAATACATACATGTACGTATTTTCTCGATTTTGTCCATGAAAAAAATCGAAAACGATTCAGAAAGTGTTTTTATATCCGAAAAAGCTGGGATAGATGGAGACTGTGTTCTGTGAAGAATATTGTTTATAGTCTTCCAAAGTGTTCGTGGATTTTCTGATATTTCGTTGATACAATGTGCCTAATATCCACGCCGTGCATCGCTCATCATTTTATTACAAAGATTTGCCTGTTTTCTGTACCTCGATCTGTCTAGGCATGATCGAGTCCTTCGCCAAATTCGTTCCAACTTTTGATATGATATGATATGGCAGCTGTCTGTTGTCGACCCTAATTATAAATGTGACTCAAACCATTTTAGCAGTTTACCAGTAAAACCAACTTTCTTAGTTTCTTTGTAAAGCATGTAACACACAATCAAAGGCTTTAGAAAAATCTAGGTATAGAACTTCGACTTGCCTCTGGACATCCACAATGGACAAATTGAGTTAGATGAGTAACAGTAGGCCCTATATCTTCCCTTCAAGAAGCCATGCCGCATTGTATTAAGCCATCCCCAAGAACGGGAATAATATGGCTATATACACATCTTTCTGTACGTTTGCTTATAATAGGGAGCAGTGATATAGGTCTATAGTTGCACACATCAGTTTTGCTTCCCTTTCTTTTACAAGCTGGACAGATGTTAGCCCTACCCCAACCTTTTGTGAAGATGCCTTCATTCAAATATATGTTTATGATGCTACAAATGGATGCTGCAACATAACTGGAAAAAACATTTCAGAAACGTTTGAGAAGGCTTGGCAGGGCCAGTGGCTTAATTAGAATTAGAATTTAAAAAAAATGCTGCAAAATATGAACAACTTCGTTTTCAGTTACTGTAATTGATTCTAGGTCTGAATTTGTTTTTTTCGCAGTCAGTCTCACCGCCAAGTGAATCACTGGATGAATCATAGCTTGGAACTATTGACTGAAAATATGTGTTAAAATTGTGTCAGCTTGGCTCTCAGGGGTTAACAACATTTCTCCTTTTAAAAACATATCTTGAGTCACTTGTTGGGTTTTGTTTTAATTGACAATTTTAAATTGGCACCGTATATGCCCATGTAGATGTACTTTGAATGGTGTCATGGATTAAAATTCGATTCTGACGTCTAAAGTCGGTCCCGGCGCTGAAAGGGTTAAATTATATAAATGATTGTTATTTTAATTTGCATAGAATTGATTTTTTATTATCACAACACAGAGATAATTGTAAAGAAATTGGAAGCAGAAGGATGGCATATATGATTAATGGGTTTATAATAAAAATATTATTCTAAATTGTAATAAATTTGATGATTTATATTAACTCTTACTACGCTGAAATATCTCTTCATAAACTATGGAGACCGAAGGGTTTTTCAATTTTAATTCGTCATTTAGCTGAGAAATGCAAAAAAATTCTGACCGTCAAAGGTATCTAATATGACCGATATCATGAGACCTTATTGACATATTTGGATTCTAAACCAAGCATAATCGATTGCTTAATTTTAAAACCCCCAGCTCAACACTAGCTTTATTAAAATACAACAGGGCCCTCAGCCTCCAATCATCGTTTAAAGGCGAACATCATTTAAAAAAGTTAATAGTACTTTACAGATAAAGAGTTTTAAAAGATTGACTTTTCTATATATCTTGCCCATTAGTTTCAAATAAGTCATGTGTCCAGATATATAACCTACAATAACATACGATTATTCGCCAAATTCCGCAAGACTTATGCTTAGGTTTCTGCAATGTGAAATTGCATAAACAGCTCACCCATATGACGAAACTTGAATGGGTAACCAGTGTGGGCGTAAATAAATTGCTCCTGCGGCCAATTTCATCTGCTAAATCACTCTAGGTGGATCATCATGCTGTGTCATTGTCAACGTCCACAGGAGTGGGGTCTGCTCTCATGTAAATATGATGGTTTAGTGAAGCAAAACGACACACCTGCTTGGTTGAGAGTTGATTACCTGATGATATTTAAGCCATTTGTTTCAGTCTTTTTAAACTTATGGATATCATTTGATTATCTCTCTATCCATATATCAAATGATTCAGCTACATCATGCATAACAGATGTGTGTATTGAGATTACACATTTATCTTCATATCAGCAGAAATTGAAACTTGCATACGGCATAAAGTGGCTGATCATTAATTAAAAATGGTTTTTTTTTATCAAATACCTTTTCTGCTCAATTATTCCCAAGTCAATCCGAAGACATCAAAAATGAATTCTGCATAATAAAAAATATAGAAAAATGGTATTATGTCGACGTCTATTGGTTGACAAGTTATGACATGACCCTACTACTATGAATGACGACCATCTTGAATCTGTCTTATATAGCGTCCAAGGCGGGTGCCCAGCTCGGTTCCCGCGAAAATCAAACGCATATGTCCTTGGCGTCAAATGTTTTAAATTTAGTGCTTGTGGAACGATTATTATTATATGACGAAGCCCCCTGACTGATATAGCTCGGTTATCGGGGAAATCAAAGTAGCACCATACATACAAAATGGGATGAGCAGCATCACTTTTCATGATCTACTATGGTCATAATAAACAATCATAATCTGGAGAAAAACGAATGTACACAATTTACACACGCACGTCTATGATATCATGGACATGACTGTGATAGTCACCGATCGTCGTTGTAAGTTGAAATGAGCGAGCTCTATTTATATGAAAACGTATTTCTTAAAGGTTTATTGTTTGTGTTCAAATGTGGTTAAAGGGACCAAGTTATGATTTTGTCGTCTCACCACACATAATAACCGCCCCATAGACTTGCATGTTTTATGACCTATACGCTCAAGCCTCCCAGCACTCTTAATGTGGATAAATGTAAGTCACCCTATATATCATTTTAGCCATCCGTCTGTTCTCTTTCAATATATGAAATACAAAATGTATGTGAATCTGTTTGCTTTTCTGTTAATTTAGCCTATAATACACTCTTGTCCCGCTCTCTCCTGAGCGACCACGAGAAAAATGACCTCGTTTTTTAGAAGAACCTTGTTACAGCCAGCGCAATGACTTCCTAGCTGTTAGATCTATCTTTCACCATTTCAATGCTTTTTCTACAAGAAAACAACACAGAATCGATTTAAATTGGAATCAAAATTATATATTCGTAATATTCAACAACGTACATATAGCTGCTCCAAAGAGCCACAATTTAAAAAAGAGACTAACAAATGCATTTGTGTGGTGAGACCTTGTTTTATATTTTCTAAAATTCTGGATAAATATTCTGTTTCTTTTTTGTGTTGGTATGTACCTTTATATGCACAATTAAGTATGTGAAAATCGACCGTTTTAGCACATACATACATACATACATACATACATGCACGTTTTGATGCAATGGACAACCTGACAATTTACTGGACATATCTTCAACTGATTTGATTTTACCTAATTTCAGCTGGGGCGTGATGCCTAATGCTTGTCAGAAATAGTTCACATTTAATTGTGTTCACGTATTTTTTCCACATAGTGCCTGTAATTATTATTTTGACATACGCTGTGACTTTTGAAAGTATGACATGACAGGGATGTATGAAATTGTAATGCGTTAATTAACATTGACCTTCATGTCAGGTGAAATGCACCCAACCTTTGAAATATGTCCTCGTTAAACGAGGTCGAATATTTAAGATGCTTGAAGGGTGAGGTTGTATAGGCTCTACGCTTGTGGAAACGACGTGTTGATGATTTGATGTACCTCAGCTATTGAATATCACATTACTGTCAGTTCCTTTAAATTATAATGTTTGAATCGTGACAGAATTTCAGAGATAAACATTGCTGTTATTTTTTTTTCTCGTGCAGGAAAGTCACACGACATTTATCAAAAAGCATCCTATACAGTTTGTCCTTGTTATATATGTTTACTAGACATTACATGGACTTATATATCCACATACGATCAACCTTGCATAGTTAACAGCTAACTCTGACGGCCATGCCAATTGACGTCATGACAATTCATTTCTAATTCTCGATTCAATCAGGGCACTTACATATTATCGTTTGAATCACCAGAGAAACGAGCTCAGAGACAATTCTAACCAATCGAGCGTCAATGAATGTCTTGTGTCGTTATGAGAACGCAGTAAAGATGGAAAGGAGAACAAACCAGCTGACACGAGAAGTTCAACCAAAGTTGTTTTAATGGTAGGCTAACGTCGTAGACGATGGGCCACCAATAAAACAACATTGGTTGAACGTCTCGTGTCAGCTGGGATTGTCCAGCATATTTTAACCAATTCATTGTGGGGATCGACTGAAGACGTCAGAATCTTACGCCAATAGTCGTCTGCTAGCCGTATATCTGTATATACTGTACATGTATATACATGTAGCTTGCATTATTTTCACCCAAGTAAAAAGCTTGCAGTTTTTTTCGGCACATGCAAAGCTTCAAATCAACAACACAGTTTAGAGCTATAAGAGATGGGATGGGGCCCTGGACTTCGGGGTTCGTTTCCCGGTCTGGGTTGTTTGAAAGAAACAAAAATGTTTCTTCCCCATCCACTCGTAAAACTCAGTATTGTGGAGAGTCTCCATGACCGAGAGACAGCGTGCTCTTCCTCAGACCGTCAAGGTTTGAATTTCGATTCCTGTGTCTGGAGGGCAGTGTCATCTCACTTATCGCACCATCCTCGGGAGGTTCTCGAGGCCCAATTTAGCCTGTATCTGTGCACAAAAGTGGCCTAAAGCCCGATTTAATTCATTTTTTGGGCTTCAGAGCTAACAGAGTTACGGGTAATAGGTGTTTAAACATCAACATTTGCAAATGTTTGGTCTCAAATTAAACACATATAGGTAATTTGCACCCACTTGATGTTATGGATCGCGGTAGCGAGGCACAACTTCACATGGGTAAAAATTTGAATTATTTAATTTAGCGATTTAAATGATAATATTTCTGTGAGAAACCTGCATGGTATTTTCACATGATTGATTATGATTATGCAAGTCCTGTCTTTGATAGACTTGACCCCTATGTTGCTCTGCAAAGATACAATGCGGTATCTAGTATAACTATTTTCACTAATATAAAGGGAAATATACTGTCTTTTGCCATAGCACGGCATTATGATTGCGTGATCAAGTCGACCTATTCTCCCCAATAATAGGAGGATATCATAGCGCGATTATTATTATTATCACACTATAAGATGAACACGTCTATTAGGAATTCACACTCCTAAGGTCAGCCTTGGCAAGACCATATGTCATTTGAATCACCTCACGCTATCTGAGTCACGCCAATGACATGCGTAACCAGCCGGAACTGACAGGAAAAATAGCCAAAGCAGCCAACAAGTATTATATCTCGTAGTGTTGTTTTTCGCAGTTTTCTTCTCACTAAGCATTTCAGTCATTCTCAAATTTAGGAAGAATGGATTGGACGTAATCAGCTAATTTACGACAGTTTAATAATTATGTAGGCCTAATGCTATTTTAGAATCTGACAATAATACCATTAACTCTGTATAGGATAAAGCCCGAGGAACGCTACATTCTTAGCTGTGGAACAGAGGCTTAAAACACATCCAGCCTTAATAAAACACACAGCTACATTGTTTTCTTTGTTCGACCACTACATTCTTAGCCGGGAATGGAGAGTTATTCTTGATCAAGTACAGACTAATTGCCGTGGTAGGCCTATGGTATTTTAAAACACACCACTACATAATTTTCGTTGTCCATCCACTACATTCTAAGCCGGGTATGGAGGGTTATTGTTGACCTAGTACAGACCATTTATCATGGTAGGCCTATGGTGCTATAATCAGTCAGGAGTGACCGAGCTGTTAATTATGAGGGATCCTCAGAGCTCTACATACTTAGCTGTGAAAAAGGCCTCGGCCTTCGGACTCGGAACTTTTTCACAGCTAAGAATGAAGAGTTACTCGGACTTCATCCTATACATAATCAGTCAGTGTATGTTTAGGTTTATTTGACTTCCAGTTAAAAGCATGCAAAAATGGTACATCATAATTATTATTATCACTTTTTGAACATGTTACTAACTTTGGTTAACGGGAACAGGTCGAGACGACCTCTACAATGCCTGTCAACCATATAAGTGAATAAAAATTATAGAATAAAATAATATCCAGTGTTTAAAATAGAAATGTTTTTGTGAACATGCTATTTAAAAATGTACATAGTATAGATTATAAATTTTGCGATTTGTACACATAAAATAAAATAACCGACAATTGTCTGTCATCTGTTTCCCGCACCAAAACCAGAGATAAAATAGCTACACTGTGCTCTACACCGTGTAGCAAAAAAGGACACTCTGGAAAGCGTAGAAACCTAATTTAAACCTCTAAATGCGTTAGTTGTTTATTATATAAAAGTACATACAACTAGGATATGTGTAAAGGAAAAATAGTAAAAACTTACGGCACTCTTAATTATTTTAACATAGGCCTACATACATTCCTAAATAAAAGTAATACTATAAACCTAGAATACATCTGCTGACGTCAGCTCATATAGCCGTCGCGCAGCCAAAATATGCTGAATAGTATATATGCAATATTAGACTGAAGGAAAAACAATCCCAAACTCAAGAAGTAAATCAGTTGATTAGAGATCTTTGAAATTCAGCATAAGGACCCACCTCGTCTGGAAACAAAGGCGACTGAAAAATCACTAAACCTAAAAATAAAACAGACAAAAACAAATAATAATTTTGAGGGGAACAGCCATCCATGCCATGTGGTAATACTCTAAGTCAGATCATGACAAGCGTGATCATGTAGAGTGATTTCGGTCTGCTCCGAACAGTATCAGAGACTGTCTCCGGCCTGAATTCGAGCCAGGCAGGTGTGACCGAGCTATTGATTATCGGGTATTCTCATTATGGTTGGATGTGTTTTAAGTCATGAGTTAAAACCGAATTCTACATTCTTAGCTGTGAGAAAAGCATCGGCCATCAGCCTCGATCTTTTTCCACAGCTAAGAATATAGAGCTTCTTGTCATTTATGCTATGCATATAAGCATCCCTCATAATCAACTAATTGGTCACACCTGACTGATTATAACACCGTAGGCTTACCATGATAATTTGTCTGTACTTGATCAGCATTAACTCTCCTTTCCGAGCTCGGACAAAGAAAATAATGTAATGTAGTGTTTTAATAGATGTACTTGGCTTTATGTTTGCCTTCGGGACTATAATACATCATTATAGATAATCAGTGATATAATGGCATATTTACAATTATTATTGTATTGTGGCTTGAACATGTGATTTAAATTCTGGTGCTCTGATGTAATTTTTTTATTGAATTGATAATCCCCTCTCGTACTTTCACGTCAGCGCTTCGCAGTTTCTTATTTTGATTTGTTGGTGTCACCCTGTCGTTATAAAAACAACGGTTGTGCGAAACCACATAAAGGTGAGATGACCCCATCTCAGGACAACACGAACATGATACCAACAAAAATAATTTCAAGCAATCCGTTCTCATGGTGGCAAGTTGTGAATCAGATGTAGATGGATTATTATGTGAAGACGTGAAAACTAATACAAGTGATAGTCTTCCAGATTAGATAAATAAATCAAGGGTATTGTAAATGTTGGGGTAAAAGCACGAAATTTGGTAGAGTCATACATTAGTATCTACTAAGTAATTTTAGCTATAAGGCCAAGCCAATATATATATAATTTATATTTATGACCAATTTAAAAAACGTTATATTCCATCATTTGAAAAATGTGACTGGCAAATTACTTACACTTTGAATTATAAAATGCACAACAATTACACAAAATAATCTTCAGTTTTGTTTTACAAAATCTGTCAGAATAACACAATCTTATTCTACAAATTGAATCTATAAAAGTATCTACAAGAATACAAAATGTTCTCCAGCTTTGTTTTACAAAAGCTGTCTGAATAAACCGATCCCATTTGTTTTAAATTCTAATAACGGATAAAGGATTTTTTTCAAAATGGCCGCCATGTGACTGGCAAATTATTTACACTAAGAATCCACAAAATGCCAAACAATAACACAAAATATTATCCAGTTTTGTCTTACAAAAGCCATCAGAATAAAACAATCCCATTTTTTGAAAATCTAAAATCGGATTTTTGAAATGGCCGCCATGTGACTGGCTAATTATTAACACACAAAAATTACACGCTGTCACAATAAAAAATCTCATTTTATCAAAATTATGTTGACGAATATAAATTATTTTTTAATAGATATAATTTCAATAATTGTGCAGGTCTTAGTAGGCCATATGTTGTAGCAAATTGTAAAACATACCAGATAGAAATATATTGAGTGTGTATTTCCGCATAGACACTGAAAGGTTGACATATTTAATATTACGGTGACAAGCTATATGCGGCAATGAATACGCATTGACAAATCATTAAATGCGATACATTGACAAATCATTCAATGCGACACATGATTTTGTCTGTGTTTATTTTTTAAACAATATTATTTAACTAGTACTAAACCTTTTTTCATTTGATTATTATGACATGTGAGTTCTGGTGAAATAGATTTACAAAATCATGTTTTTTAATACCGGGGGTGCGTCTAACTAGAGAAATAATGTTTTCTATACTTTACGTGACAAGCCTAGTCGGCTCATTTTAGCCTGGGGCAGTTCCAAGCTATCGATAATTATTTTGCTTCAATCTGCCTCATAATAATTGTGTATTCCAAAATAGGCTGTCCTTAAAAGATAAAAGATCTAGCCATCTCTACACATTGATAATTTAAAACAGGTGAACGATAGTCGCTTGTGGCAGAGTGAACGATATTTTCTCTCGGTGACATGTGGAGGTGAAAATGATTGGCTATATGTTAATGTTAACAAGAAAGCTAATGTTGCCATCTTATGGATCTATCAGAACAATATGCCTTGACAGTGGCTGACTTGGTTAACGTGGAGAATTCCGTCAACAATGTGATTGGTGACTTTCAATGAGGCTGCTACTAAAGAGCACCATAAAGTGATGAGCAGATAAAAGAACTGTGGGAAATTTGCAGAAGGTACCTATGAATTTACCTGTCTAAATAGACTGTAAGGAAGACCTGGGGAAGGTGCCTTTAAATGCTCCCCTGGCTGTTGGTATAACCTGGACATTATGTCCATAGATGGGCCTGGCTGTAGGGAAGACCTGGAGAAGGCGTCTATAAATACACCTCACCTGGCTGCAGGGAAGACCCGGATAATGTGTATGTAGATGAACCTGGCTACATGGAAGTCCTGAACAAGGTGTCTATAGATGGACCTGGGAAATATCGCCACAGTGGATACCAAGTAATATGGCAATATAGATAGAACTGTGGAATGCGTGTGTAGAAATGACTAGAGGAATGTGGCAATAGAAGAAAACTTGGAAATTTGACTGCAGGCATTGAAAATGTATCTGTAGGCGTAAATCTAGGGAAGTGTCTTTAGATGATACCTGGTGAAAGGACAGTCGATAGGTACCTAAAAGTGACATCAGCAATGTATGTGACTGTAGAAATGACCCTGAAATATGGCTGTATTAAGAGGTTTGAGAAATGTGGCTGTAGAAGAAAAATTCTAAGTGTGACTTTTTCTGAAACGGGCGCTGATCAAATCGTCTGGGTAATGTGGTTGTATGTGATTATCTGGGGAGTGTTGTGGTAGATATGACAAAAATAAGTTGCGAGTTGTGGCTGTAGAATGGAAGATGTGATAATTATGGCACTATGTGGTTGCGTGGGGGAATGTGTTGTGGAGGGAACCTGGCGAAAGTGGATATAGAAGAGGAACTGGCAAATGTGGATATAAATGGGGCATGTAGCCATAGAAGCGAAAGTGGGAGGAGTAGATGTAAAAGGTAAAAGTGGATCTTGAAAATAAGGCTGTATGTGGTCATTGAGTAATGCGGTTGTAGAGGCTGCGAAAATACAAGTTATTACCTATCATGTTGATGAAAAATACTTTTATTGGAATAGAGCAGGGCAAAAACCACATATACTCAACTCTCAGCCGGTGAAGTGTCTCTGATTTTCATTATTCCAGCCTGCCACTATATACATTCTATTTTTGCAAATTGTCACCGCTTTATGTTATAATTTAAGTATCACAATTTCTTAATGAAGTTGTTTAATTGCTTCAAATCGGGACAGTTAAAATAGTAAAACTGTGAAAATGTGCATAAATATGCATGTGTATCGTTTCATTGGTACATATTATACAACTTCTTGTATTATTTTGAGTTCTTTTGGTGGCAGTACACTCCATTGATACACGATATTTCACTATTCCTTTATCGTTTTCTTCGTGAGAAGTAATATATCTATAATTTCCCAATTTAATTCCTGTGCTGTTTTTCTTCATAGCATTGTTCTAGTAACTTATCTTTCAACTTGAATGTTCTTTTGCTAACGTTGGCCGTGACATTCTCAGTAGAACAACTAAAATGTAAAGCCACACAAAATGTTATGATTGTGATCATTGTATTAATTCTCATCATTTGCAATGAATTTGGTTGTTTATAACAATAATATGTACAGTTTGATGAAACAGGGGATATGCTTGTAAAACTCTTATATAGCCTATTTTTTGTTATGCAAATAATGATGGATGTCATTGTACACTGATGGTGGCATAACAATACATATATACATTCGACCACTCAATCTTATCAAGCACTTTATAGCAATGTCATAAACTGTGCTATCATGCATAATCATAATATATAATATTAAACCGTATAAATGCATGTAAAACGAAAAATATATTTCATGTTTCCATTTGCTGCATACACATGTTACACATATGAGATCTCTACATAATGCCAATTTGCTAACAATATTTTGAATGGCATCGATGATACAGGCTAGTATTATCGTACATATTCACGGTTTCAAGCAGTTGCAAAAGGTTACTAAACATGTGTCCATCCTCAAAATGTAAATTATGTAAATCTATTAAGTTGCCAAAATTCGTTGACAAAATCCTTATCGTATACTTTTCAAAGACCCCTGACCTGTTATGATTGGGTCAATTTAGTTTGCAATAGCTGTACATAAACACCAAATGGCGGTGTTTTGTGGGAGTAAACCATATGTATATTAACAGTATTAAGCATAAATCATGTTAATGTACAGACCTATGTTTGTATATTTATCAAAGACTATTTGTATACATAAAATATACTAGGTTTCTTCTTAAACGCCATTTATGCAATTTTTGCTGTATTTATTACCATAATATAAAGTTATTGGCGGCCATTTTTCAAAATGGCCGACTGTCATCAAAACTTTTCGGCTTGGCAACATGGCTAATATTTTTCAGTAGGTTATAATGGACCCGTGTGCAAAATAATCTGCAAGACTAATTGTTTCGAAAATGGTAAATAGTATAGTGTGATTGAAACATTTTAAATTATTCACAATAGAATGGACGTTATAAAACAGCCCTATTATACTTAATCGAAATTTAGGTACCGAGGTCAAGGCAATAAGGTCCATGAATTCATATACAAACACTGGAAGTTGTGTGTCGATGCTGAGACCCACACATATCACGTGGGTGAAAATTACTCATATCTGCTTAATTTTAGACTAAATATTTGGAAATCTTGAGTTTTAGACATTCATTTATTGCCCAATTACTGTGATTTGCCCAATTACTGTGATTTGACCTGTTTATAAAACAGATTAAAAACGACTACAGTCGTATTCAGCTGTGTTGGGGTTAAGGATTATTAAAGCTACACTGCTGGTCATTCACTTCACCCCCCCCCCCCCCTCCTCCCGCCCCACCCCAACTGGAGCTAAAGTGTTATTATTATATGCGACTCTGAAGAACTCTGACAGTGGCAGTTATAATTCGTAATGAAATGACATGAAACTAGAAAAGGAGTTCCCGAACTCCGAGGTCGGGCTTTAGGCTGTATGAGTGCTATAGACAAAAATTCGGCTTATATCTTTTGTAAAGATAACTGTATTGGTCTTCCTCATGGGCAAGAATCCTAAATATCCCGGAAAGGACCAAGGAGAGAAGTTAAAATAAATATCTTCAACGTTTATTCATTCCACGACCATACCCGGTTCTGACCAACATTCATTCGATGCTTGCCGGTGAATCGTGCTGCGCATGTCTCTACGATACACATAATTATGTAGGCCTACCCACCAAATTTATGGTCAATGGTGGGCCAGAGTCGCAGCCCATTGCTGGTTCAATGCCGGTGAATTGTGTACAACGCTGGCGCAACAGCACTCCAACACTGCTCGAACGCATGATTCTTCTACTCCAGCGTCTACAGCAATCACTGGGCGGCTAATCAATGTTGCTTCAATGTTGATCCAACGTGTCTGAAGATGTCCCAGCAACAACCCAGCATTCTGTATACATAGTTTACTTTGCGGCAATTGCTATAGGGGTGACAATTTCATCCTCCATGGCCAAAAAGTCCACCACCCGGAAACATAGGCCCATTTGTGAAATAATGTTGAGCCACCGTCTGGTCTATTATTATAGACTTAACCACAAATATAATCGTGAATAATATTATTTCTGAACACTTGTTAAAGACACAAGTACTTAACCTAAGGACCCGAAACGTTATTTATATTCGACATGTTCATAAGGACTGGTGTACAGAAATGTCAACCGCTCCCACACACAGCACACCTCTTTCCCTAAATAGGACACAAACTCAAGCAAAATAAGCTTAATAGTACCGACCTCTGGCCAGTCGTAATAAATGAGGTTTTAGGCCACATATAGGCTGAACTGGGCCAGGGGAACCTCCCGAGGATGGTGAGATGAATGAGAAGACACTGCCCTCCAGACACATGCTTTAAAATTCAAACCCTGGCGGCTTGAGACCGAGATGCACGCTACCTCTCGGTCACAGAGGCTCCCCACAATGTTGTATTTTCACAAATGGACGGAGAAGAAACATCTTGCTTTTTTTCAAACTTGAAGGCCAGAGTTGGGTTCGAACCTGCGATATCCAACTTCCTAAGCAGGTAGATTAAACCTGTTTAACCACTGCACCAGGGCCACCGCCGTCAGTTAATTCAAAGGAGATGATTTGTAAGTTGCAAATGTACATCTAACGATGAAAAGGGATAGATTGCGCGTGATTTGTTTTTCTACACAAATTCAAAATTATGTTACTGGAGCCATCACACATGTCAAATAGAATAGCAGCAGGCATCCAGGAATGAGAAAAAGTAGTTCGATATCCTAATGCAATTCGCTATATGGTCGTCCCTTTTGATATGAAGGGGTACATCTGCCACTTTATTGTGTGGCAGATACACTCTTTCATATCTAAAGGGACGCTATACTGTTCGGATTACTTTTTGGCCAAAGTGATTTCGGCCATTTTTAGTGAGTTTGGATTATATAACCAAGACACCATAGAGCTCTCTCTCTATCATGTCTATATAAACCCACAAGGTTACTCCGTTAGTTTATGAGGATTCACGCTTCTGTGGTTTTCTAGTTAGGAAAACCCACCATCCACAACGTGTTACGGGTTAGCAAGCACCCCATGGTCTAACTGTAGTAAGGTCAAGATCGGCCGATGGAACGAAATGCATAAACATGTTTACCCCATGTTAACATGGTTAACGACTCCCGAAATACATTTTAACATATTTATGATTATTTTAAATTGAAAAATACCCTTTGGTCTCCACGGTTTATACAAACATATTTCAGGATTGTAAAGGTTAACCAATTGTGATGAAGTATTAATATGTGTTTTATTGTGTTTTAATGTGAAATACAAGACATTCGGCATGTTTTTAAACCCCAGAATAAACTTGTCTTGTCTTGTCTTGTCTTGTCTTGTCCTGTCTTGTCTTGTCTTGTCTTGTCTTGTCTTGTCTTGTCTTGTCTTGTCTTGTCTTGTCTTGTCTTGTCTTGTCTTGTCTTGTCTTGTCTGGTCTTGTCTTGTCTTGTCTTGTCTTGTCTTGTCTTGTCTTGCCTTGCCTTGTCTTGTCTTGTCTTGTCTTGTCTTGTCTTGTCTTGTCTTGTCTTGTCTTGTCTTGTCTTGTCTTGTCTTGTCTTGTCTTGTCTTGTCTTGTCTTGTCTTGTCTTGGCTTGGCTTGTCTTGTCTTGTCTTGTCTGTCTTGTCTTGTCTTGTCTTGTCTTGTCTTGTCTTGTCTTGTCTTGTCTTGTCTTGTCTTGTCTTGTCTTGTCTTGTCTTGTCTTGTCTTGTCTTGTCTTGTCTCTTCTTGTCTCTTCTTGTCTCTTCTTGTCTTATTTTGTCTTGTATTGGCTTGTCGTGTCGTGTCGTGTCGTGTCGTGTCGTGTCTCGTTTAACTTGATCTAATATAAGCATGCTATTTGTCGTCTGGCGGTGATGGGAGGGTATATTTATACATCTTCTTTATCAGTGTTTATTATAATTATTCAATACCGGTATATTAGATATCCCATAATCTATGACTAAATGTGATATGTGTAGTTGATGACCAAGATAAACATGTAAATAGCCTTGACCCATTACTTGGGGAGATCACCCAGCAAGGTTGTTTTAGTGTTGGGCCAGCGTCGCCCACAATAAACAAGCATTGGGTTGACGTCACGTGTTTGCACGAAACCCCCCAGCAAACACAAAACATTGGGCCTGTGTTGGGCCAATGTTGGGACGCCGTCGAAGACTGTCGCCCAACGTTGGTCCAACAGAGATCCAATGCCTAAGTGTGCTTGCTTGGCAGTCAAGGTCGTATGCCTACCTGATTACTAATAGCCATTATAATTGCCAATGCCGACAAGCCTAAATAGTATTTTTAAATACTATGTCCACGCTGTCGACCTCAAGAAACAATTTGTGAACGTTGAAACGTTTACAAAGTCAAATATACATTGCCTCAAAGTGCCGTGTTAGATGGGACAGCCCGTTTCACCCAAATTTGCTGTGGTGATGCGATTGCATCGTTCTTTGTTCTTTTCGTGACTTGCACTTTTCTTGACATTTCGCAAATTTCCGGATTGTCTATTACAATATTATGCATATGTTTCTTACTCACTTACATGTATGAATATTCAAGTCACACTAAGCCATTTATAACCCTTTAATTACTACGGGAAATCTCTATGTTGGACATGACTAGCGACGAATGTATATTAAATGACATTCGGCTGCAAACCACGATTCTCTTACAAACATTTTACATCTCGATGAGGTAAATTAAGAGAAACAATATTATTATCATCTACCTTATGTCGAGGATAAAAAATTAAATCTAATTTTAAAAATAACAAAAACAGATTTACCATCGTGAGTACAAATATTGCTAGCATACGTTCTAAGTTTGATGAATTAATAATATATTTAAAAAAATTAATAAAAGTGAATGTCAGCTAGATATTAAATGCAATATGTGTGCAGGAGAGTTGGCTGTCAGATAACGATAACACCTCGTACCTGGCCCAGCAAACACGAGACATTGAGCCAATGTTGGGTCAATGTTGGCTCACCGTCTACGAAGCTGGTCCAACATTGCCCCAACATTGGCTCAATGTCACGTGTTTGCTGGGTGGGTTATACTTTTCTATCACAGTTCAAACAACGAAGGAGAAAAGGTGGACTTATAGTATATTTACGCGTACAAAGTAGGCCTATTTTACACCAATCGCCAAGCTATAGCACACTGGAAATCAATTTTAAAACATATAACGCAATTCGAAAACAGAGTATTAAAATTGAAAAATAAAAATACTATAATTCATGTTTAAATCAAAATAGAAAAATTATATGAAAACCAAAAATAGCAAATAAATCCAATGTATTTTTGCGAAAATTGCTCTAGATTTATCCTATAAAATATCCCAACCACAGGGGAAATCGTATGAGGATTGTTTAACTAATTTTTCATTTAAATTTGCGCGGGTAAACGAAGTCACAATTGAAAACATTATTGATAAGCTTAACAGTAAATATAGCAGTGGAGAAGATTGTATTTCCACCAAATTATTGAAACAAATTAAATCAAAGTTAATAAAACCATTGAGAATTGTGATAATAAAGAAACTGGTCTGTATTTTCACACATTCAGAAAAATTCCCATTTAAAAAAATGTTAGCTAAATGACATACTGGTTTGATATATAAAAGAAATACACTGATTTAACAAAGAAAAAATAATATCAGAGTGATTCATGGATGTCTTATTTGGACTTACATTTACAATTGTTAACACTTTATGTATAGTAACAGGTTTCAAGAAAAATAATCTTTTATAATGGGTTATTCATAGTATCAAAAAATTATTCGTCTGTTTCTTCAATATTTTCAGCTAATTTTGTTCTACGTTGACAAAAAAATTATCAAATCCATTGGCTATAGCCTTTTTTCCTTATATATTTTGTTATCATAATTAAACTAGGATAGTGGAACTGCTGATTAAGAATTTTTGAAGTATAATACCAGACATGAAAATGACATAAATTCCATCATGCAAATTTATATTAGTCAGATTAAAATGGTTTTACAAATATTTGACAGTGATAACGAACAGGTATGGGAAATACTTGTTAGACAATATTTTGAAACAAAAGATTTATCAGCCGCTATTAAATTTCTAGAATTATGTACTTGTACAAAAAACCTTGTTTTCCCATCTTCTATGTTAAAACCATTTAGCTGTGGGATAACCTTATAGAAGCTGAACCTTGTAGGAAAGAAATGTTTATGATTATTACGGTATAACTTACAGATAACAATAAACAGTACAAGTATTTTCTGGAAACCTTTTCTTGACATGGGAATTATTATGTGACTTGTTCGAACCGGTTGGATCTACGTTAGCCTTTGAACAATGGCTACATAAAGTTTTAACATACAGGGCTTTTTTTGATTGGACAGCGCTGGTTTCATGTCTTAAAAAAACTAGCATATTTTTACCAAATAATAAAATTTCGAGAACTATAGAATCAGGTCTGAGATTTAACAACCAGGAATGGTTAATTAGTGAGGGTAAAATAGGCCAGACGATTGTTTATAGTGGAAGTTTGGGGTTGCGGAATATCTTGCATTGAAAGATACACAGAGACTCGGTTTTTGGAAGGATTTTTAAAAAGATGTTTTACATGGAAAACCATTGACAAAAAAATTATAATTTTTTTGGAACAGGGTAAATAAAGAAGAGTGTCCAAATTTCCTCGGCCAAGAAATGTTTCTACATTGCGAGATTTGCAGGAACAATACCTTTATTTCATGAGTTTGAGATGTAGATTGAAAATGTAAAAAATAGAAAATATATTATCACTAAGAAAAACGGAAAATTGACTAGGTGAAATTAAATTTGGAACTAAAACTTTAAATAATTATCTTTGTTGAATCTTATTCGGTTATTCGGTCGGTTTTTCGGTTTTATAATTATATGCAACTATTGGTATGGCGGCAAATACGAGGTTCATGGCCGGTGTTGATTTAGTGTTGGCCCAGGGTCGGAAATAATGCACCAGCACTGGTCAGCATTGGTCAAATCGAATCAAATCAAGTTTATTACCATATTATATCCTTACAGGATTCAGGATATATACATTATTGGTGGTACATTATTACATATAATATATTGATGTACTCATACAGTGTTGATATTTTTAAAACGTATCACATAGAAATGTCGCCCACGTCAAAACCAGAGATAAAAAACTACATTTTATTATAGTAGTAGTATATAGGTAAAATACACTCTGAAAAGCGTAGCAACCTACAAAATAACTACAAATAGAACATTTTACAATGCATATATAGCTATTATAGTATTTACATCCTTAGCTAAAATGCATGGGCCAGCGTCAGCTCGCGAACCGTCGCATGGCCGACAACACGCCATACTAATATATTAAGGTGGTTCCTACGACTACCAACACTTTCAGTATCGACGAAAACATAGGAACCACCTGGCAACCTCGCTGTTGAGATTTTGGAAGCATAGCGAAAAGCTGTCCCATCAACTCAAACAATAGAGGCCGCGGTAATATTCTTAGTATGGTACGTGTACCTGTAGATGGTACGTGGACTTGCAATTTACACATGTAGTCTGTGGGATGGATGATCAAAAATAATTTTTTGTTGAACTTTACTCATAATTAGGTCTCTTGGTACCAAAACAAAGATAAATATCTTAGCTAAAAATCTAGACGGGGGGTACCTTTATTAAAATGATCCGAAAATGGTAAACCTTGGCAAAATGTTCCACCATTAACGAAAATTATATTTTGTATCATATATTGGCCATTATCAATGATATCTGCACATAGGCTTATGATGTGTCTAAGCCCAGGTTTTTATGGTCAAATAACATTATAAAGCTGGTTTATGAGGGTAACTTTGACAGAATTGTCCAAAAAGGATAAACTGGTACAAAATGACCCGCCATGCATTACCGAAAATTCTATTTTGTGTCATATCTCGGCCGATATTATAGATATATGCACATATGAGGTGTATATACCCAGGTTTTGATGGTTAAATATCATTGTAAAGCCAGTTATAGATTGATCAGGTGACTTCTTGCTGCCATTACCTCATGCTCCGTGTTTTTTGGTTGTCAAATATTTAGTCGCAGCCGCCTTTTAGTTGATCTGATTTCATTATAACCTCTTCCAAGTAAGTATAATATTCAACATGAGGACAGTGGAAAATTTTGTCTGACTTTGAATGACCTTCACTGACAAAACGTGGCGTTAAGCACCATTTGTACATGCTCATAAATTTACCTTTTCAATCTGATATGGCCACATTCCACCAGAGAAGAAGATCTCACCTACTGACATGTCTCAATCCGTAAATGTTAGTTTAAACTGAGGTAAATATTTGATTGACCAGTCTTATCTTTTCATGTACAGTAGGCCAATGTCGTCAAAATTGTAATTACCCAAACTGAATCTACAATGATCAAAATATACATGCTAAACCATGGACCAATTGTCACAGTAAGAAGCAAAACAATGAAGTGGCCAAGCTTACATGTCTACCCACCTTACTTTTATTTTAAGACGGCATAACATATCATGTTTTAAAAGAATAAACACGTGTCTGTTGCCCGTTTATCTTCGTATTCCATAAACTATTTGAAGCAATTGATTGTGCGAGCCCACACTTCAGGGAGAAATCACCAAGTCCAGTATTCTGAAGTGAATAATACTATACCCTGGACAACAATACCAGCCGGTTGTCGACCAAAATATTATTATCATATATATTACACTGCATCAGAACATCTGCTATATACATGTACATATAAAAATATTACCATGGAACACGTTATAATGGAATCAGGTCAACTAAACGGCGGCTGCCGACTGAGGATGGGAAATGTTCGACTACATTATAAGGATATAACTGGACACTATAATATTTTGATATTAAACTAACATATTCTCACATGATGATGCAATATTTTGACATTATGATGTCACATACTGCAATGGAAAAAAAATATTCTGACATTTTAATGTCTACCCGCCTATAACTGGCTTTATAATGTTAGGCCTATTTGGCCATTGAAACCTGGTTATAGACCACCATATGTGAAGATATCTGTAATATTGGTCATATAATATACGAAATATAATAATTGGTAATGGTGGAACATTTTACCCCGGTTTACATTTTTCGGATAATTTTGACAAAGGTACCCCCCTCTAGATGTTTGGCTAAGATATTCATCTTTGTTTTGGTACCAAGAAACGAATTATGAGTGGAGTTCGACCAGATTCTATTTTAAGTCCGTTTTGGAAATCATCCCACAGACTAATGTACATACATATAAATACAAATATAGTCTTGGATTAAAAACTAGCATTGTGATTTTCTTAATTTTAAAACATTATATACAAATCTAGCGACATGTACAGCCACTCGCCCGCGCGGAATAAACAAGATTTTAAATTGTGTCATCGTGGTGACCTCTTGAAAATATGTTAAATCCGTTACAATATCATCAAACAATGTTTTACGCAGATTTTCATATACAGTACACTTCAAAAGAAGTTCGCTTAAAGATAATTTAGTATGTCTTCCAACCTCAATGTTCAGCTTATTTTCGCTTACTCTTAATTTTGAGAGCGCTTTTCTGTGTTTAAAGTTCGATACAACTTGTAAATAGTTTAGCATAGTTGTGTAATTAGGTGTATGCTCTCTATATGTACGCAGTTTATTTGCGGTGCCCATCTTGACATTATCGTCGAATAGCGTGTCGTGTATGCTTTGAATTAGTTGATCGGTCAGTCTCTGTGCAAACTGCTCAATATTTAGCATATTTGTATTTAAATGCCAAACATTTCCCCAGCCATTAGTTTCTAATTTGGTTCTAATGCAGGTTGACCACGTTCTTTTATTTTATTGATTCAACTCCATATTTCCCATGTGAGCCTGTTTTAATATATTATTACCATTGGAAATTGTGCAGATGTCTATATCCATTGTAGATCTTCCTATTTCTAGACGAGCCGCAATATTACTACATGTCTCAGATAGTCCCAATATGTATTTACAAAAAAATAGTATGAACGGATTCTGTTTTGCCCAGATTTATAAGGTTTAAGACATGAGGATCATGTGCAGTAGAATTTATCCATCCAGCCGGAGCCCAAACTTCGCAATAATGTAATAAAATGGGTTTGATGTGAAGTTTTAGAGCTGTTGTGGGTTTAATTGAGAAATCTCGATTCCGTAGAAGTCTCTTCTTAATCATATACAGTGCTGAGCTGGCTTTATGTGCTTGTCGACTCTGCGTAGGCGTAAAAACTCCACTGGGGAGACATTGAGCACATCTCGCCTTTCCAACGAACATTGGTTCGGGGTCAGTTATTTTAAATTTTGTATTGTTCATAATAATGAATAATTTGTATACATTTATAAAAGTTTTGATATGAGGTTTATCAATACAAAATTTTGTAAAAATGACTTCCCAGCACAAGTCACCACATCAAGCCGGAGCCTTTATGAGAGGGCTTGATGTGGTGACGTGTGCTGAGATCAGCCCATCTCGACGTACCCAATCTTGCAGTATGTATTTTCTCATACGAATATCTATCGAGCTGAGCAGTGAAGAGTTTTAGAGAAATGTGGTCTGTAAATAAAAATATTTGTGAAAAAATAAATGACTTGCAAAATCTTAGAGTAAAACACGAATATGCCAAAAACGTCTTACATCATACACGTAACACTTAATAAAGAGGTGCCCGTCAATTATAAAAGACACATTTCTTACGCATAGCTTTCACAGATGATCATGTTATATAACTAAACATATCTAAAAAATGAATTTAAAATGGAATGTAACATACCTAATTGTTATATATATATACCACCTGATAATACATCTCAATGTATCGATATTTATCTACCGGGATATGGGTGCATTTAAACCAGAAAACGTAGTGCTCGTCAGTTTCATAGATAGTATATGGTCACCTGGTGAATAAATATAAACTAAACGGTAACTGGGGTGTATTTAAGTTATAGATACCGGTGACACAGACAAAAACTATATGCATATGGCATCGTTGGAAAGGCGAGATGGGCTCATCTCAGCACAAGTCACCACCACATCACCACATGATGAATACAAAATATCTATTTAAAGAGGCAAAATCGAGCTGAGCAGTAAAGCGGTTTGGAGTGCGAGATGGGCTCAGATATCACCATATAGACTAGAGGCCATTATCATAAATGTTACTTCTGATAAACTGAAAGGTTAAAAGCAAACGACTATATTTATCTCTTTCTATATGCTTCAGTGAATCAAACCCAGGTAGTCGTCCACTTGGGAAAAACATATTTTAAGCCACAAGGTCAAATTACTTTATGGCTTCAAGGTCAAATAGGAATTGTTCAACAAATAAAGCTAAAAACAAGTGTAATACCTCTTTTTCATGTCATTTTTACTGGACAATCTATTTCTGAAATTATTTTGTTTATTAAAGGAGATCTTCAAGGTCAAAAGGTCTATTTCAAAGTCAAGTAAGAGAAAATATCATTTTTTTAACACATACAGCTAGAAACGTATGTAATATCTATTTTTCGTGGGATTTTGACTAAAAAATCAAACTATGGCCTCATTTTGTTGAGTCAAGGTCATCTTCAAGGTTAATTTTACTTCATGATCATCAAAAAGTCAATTCCGAGGTCAAAAATGTGAAAATATGATTTTTAACAAACATAAATAGCAAAAGAAGTGTAGTACGTCTTCTTTCATGTAATTTAGATTGAAAATCCATTTATGCTATTATTTTGATGATTAAAAAAAATCATTGTCTTGTTTATGGTGTCAGTTTCAAGGTCAGGTAAGCAAAACTATGATTTCTAACAAATAAAGCTAGGAACACGTGTGATACCTCTGTTTCATGTGATTTTGCCTGGGAAATCTATTTCTGATATTATTTTTGTGATTTGAGGTGATCCTCATGGTCAAAAGGTCAATTTCAAGATCAAATATGATCTTTTACATATATGCTAGAAAATGAAGTATAGTTAAGTGTGATTTTGACCAGGTAATCTGATTCTATTTTATTTAAATTATTAAACATGCTCAATGTGAACAGACCAAGCAAAGAGAGGGCGTTGAAGGGCAATGAGAAGGCGGTAAAGGACAATGAAAAGGCATTAATTCACACCGAAACAATGTAGTATATGTGCTCTGATTTGTAACATGTATGATAAAATCATGTTTGACCTTGAAATTGACCTTTTAACCCAGAGGATCACCTCAAATGACAAAAAAGAATTCCAGAAATATCATTTCCATACAAATTCACACGAAAATGAGGCATTACACTTGTTCTTAGCTTTATTTGTTAAAAATCGTCTTTTTGTTTACCTGACCTTGAAATTGACAAACACTCCATTTGAAAATAAGCTTTAATCATCAAAATAGTAGCGTAACTGGATTATTTAGTCAAAATTACTTTAAACAGACCTACAATACTTCTTTTGCTATTTATGTTTATTAGAAATCATATTTTCGCATTTTTGAACTCGGAATGGACTTTTTGATGATCTTGAAGTGAAAATGACATTAAAGATAACCTTGAATCACTAAAATAATTTCATAATTTGACTTTTTCAGTCAAAATCCCATGAAAAAAACAATATTGCACACGTTCTTAGCTTTATTTGTTAAAAAAAATATTTTTTCCTTGATATTTTCCTTGAAACTTTTGACCTTGAAGATGACCTTGAACAAATAAAATAATTTAAGAAATGAATTGTTCTGTACAAATTACATGAAAATGAGGTATTACACTTGTTCCCAGCTTCATTAGTTGAAAATTCCCGTCATATTTGAATAAATCGGGGAATAATCAGGTCGAAAATAGTTTTTTTAGAATCAGTAACATTTCAGTTTCATGCTCGCATGCTCAACTCAGAGTTCACACAGTCATTAAAAAGTTATGGTAATTTTTCGGACCTCGGGGTCGAGATTGCTTTCAATCATCGCCATGTTGAATTTTTCGAGTAAAGCAAATACATCAACCCACGGCATCGGAGAGGACGACATGACTAGCAGTTACAGTGTTACTACTTGCCAGTGAACGTTCTTATAGCTGAAATAGCCTCTCCCATTAACTAAAAGTTCCGCATCGAATAAACGGCCGTGAGTTCTCTGAGTAACTTAACAATCATCAGATTGACAAAATGTATGAGACATGAACGCTATAATGTATGTTCCCATGCCACTGTCTGTTTTGCTGTGCAAAGCCAAAAGAAAATATCTGCTTACTTTACATTTAGTGCCTTATGACTTTGCAGAGCAGTGCTGATTTCACCAAGTAGCCTAATAATTAATGGTAGAACGTCGAGCATGCTGCACATGCGGGTGGGCCTACAGTGTCTGTTCTGCGAATTGTGACGACCCATCCCCTTACACTACAAATCACGTCCATAGTCGTTTTTAATTGTTTTTATGACGATCAAATCACTGTTATTGGGATTAACCCTTTCAAGCCTGAGTTTACCATTGTCATCTTCATCCACTACAAGCCGCGAATTGCTGTCGCAATTCTCGACTTGTAGTGGATAAAGATGATTTGATATGGTTTAAACATTAAATAAAATTGCCATGAAAATTTAATTCAAAATCCCTCAGTTGTTGGAAAATTAAGTCTGTTTTCAGGGATGTAAAATGATGCTTTAATGCATCGTGAGGACTTAAAGGGTTAAAATGTGTGTAGTAGATATGTGGATGCAACGTTACCGCGTATAACTGTCGTGACAACATGAACAATCAATATGCATTCAGGACCTAAGTCAGGAAAAACTCGTATAAAATTATTTATCTTGCAATGTACAATGTTTTTTTGTTGAAATTTGAGACGTGAAGGGTTAGAATAAAAATTATGATTTCACAAAAGCATACATACATGAATTTGGGCGGGGGCCCTAGGGTAGTGGTTAGCACCGCTGCCTTTCACGCCAGAGTCCGGGGTTCGGTTCCCGGTCTCGGCGGTTTGAAAGAAACAAAAATGTTTCTTCCCCATCCACGTGTGAAAGTTAGTATTGTGGGGAGCCACCGTGACCGAGAGGTAGCGTGCTCGGCCTCAGACCGCCAGGGCCCGTATTTCGAATTCTGTGTCTGGAGGACAGTGTCATCTCAATCATCTCACCATCCTCAGGAGGTTCTCCTGGCCCAGTTTAGCCTATATGTGCACAAAGGTGGCCTAAAGCCCGATTCATTTCATTTATTTACATACATGAATTTGTCATGTAAACATTGTATTTGTATATTAAAAGTGTACTATCTGAAAGATCCGGGTTGATTTTGAATCTCCTATGATAGTTTCTTTGTAAGGTGTACATCAGCAAAATAACCCTTGGTTGGAAATGATTTAAGAAAATGTAAACTTAGGTTAAGTAACAAAGTTGATGTGTCATGGTACAATTAGCATAATGATTAGTTTTTTTGTAATGTAGTCTACAAGTCTGTTTTGTTGAAGTTTGAGACATTAAGGGTTAGACTATATTAATGTAAAATCATATAGCATACATATACATACACTATTGTCAAGGTTGTCCATGTAAACATTGTGAATGTAAATTACAAGGTTAGTGTACTTATCTGAAATAACAAGGAGTATTTTGTCTATTTCGTGGTAATTGTTTTACTAGATGTACAGTACCCAAATATATATCGGTTGAATTGATCTCTGACAATTAAATTAACAATAAACGCTTTTTATAGTTTTTTATATTGTGATATTCAGATTCCTTCCCCCCTCCCCCTCCCACCCAATCCACATTATTGTATCAGCGATTTCAATAGTTATTGGTGAAGATGAAGATATTACATTTTTAGTATGACAGGTAGCGCATATGGTGACCATCCAGAATTTCCTTATTATACAATAAAGGAGGGAAGTAAAACATTGTCAGCCACTCAAATATTCTTCATTGATAATCACTGAATAGGCTCTGAAATTTATTGGTTTGTAACAAAGACATGTCCTGGCTTCATTTTGTCATCATAATATGTATGGCTGGCTCAATATTTTGATATCTAAATCACCCTAATTTTAAATGCCATGAAGACCAAAGTTTTTTTTTAGTTTGCAATCAACATAAATGGCTTAGTTAGCTCTTTCTGCTTCCTTTGAATTCCTTTGTTATGGGTATACGACGTTTATTAATATTATTTCTCACTTACAGTGCAGGGATCGACTTCCGACGTCAGAATGTGACGTCTACAGACGTCAGAAAGTGACGTCTACAGATGTCAGATTTTGACGTCTAAAGTCGATTCCCGCGCTGAAAGGGTTACACTTTGGCATTTCATAAAATTATTTCGCTGTGAGGTCGGAATTGCAGTGGGAGGAGATTGTGCGAACCAAGGTTAACTGTGAGAGGCATCTAACAGGAAATTATTATGTCTGAAATGACAATATCAGTGACCTCGTTTTAAGAAATGGAGGGATATATGGATTTCTCAAAGTATAACGTATATTTCACTTCCCATTTCCGATTTCTCTAAACCTTGAAATACCGTAGTTGTATTTGTACTGCTATATATCACTGAACATACCAATCAATACATCGTAATGTATTCACGCCCATGTGCAGTACTTAATTAAATCCCAGGTCATATTTCACCCGGATCTAAGTGGGACAACGTTGGAACAGTTAACCCTTTAAGCCCTCACGATGCATTAAAGCATCATTTTACATCCCCGAAAAGAGACTTAATTTACCTACAACCAAGGGTTTTAGAACGAAAATTTCCATGAAACTGGTTTACCAATACATGGTAATTTTCTTAATTTTTAAACCACATCAAATCATTTTTATTCACTACAAGTCGAGAATTGCGACAGCAATTCGCGGCTTGTAGTGGATGAAGATCACAATTGTAAAGTCAGGCCTGAAAGGGGTAACTGGGACAATCCCAGTTGACCATGTTAGACCTCGTGTCCCACTGGAACCCTGTGGGTACTGACATGTGATCAACATAATTAAAATATTTGAATGTGCACAAATAACTAGTATGTTGTTAGGTCCGTAAAGTTAGTTAAATATCCCTTATTCCCGTTTCCTTATTTGAAAAAGTGAAACTAAAAGTCATGGATCATAAAACTCAAGGAACCGGTGCGAGGCGCTCACCCATTCAAAGTCATTCCCACCGTGCCCTTGACACTGACACCTCAAGGTCTTACAGAAAAATGAGGTCAAAAATCGAAGGTAGCCTGAATTTAAAACTAAAAATCGTGGATCATCAAAATTAGGATACAGGTCCCTGGTGCCCGCCCATCCAAGATCATTTCCACTGTGAACTTGACTCTGAGATCTTAAGGTCAAACAGAAAAATGAGGTCAAAAATTAAAGGTAGCCTGAAATTAAAAGTGAAAGTACTCACCTTTCACTTTAGCATGCAGATTACCGTGTTCCATCGAAAACCGATATGTAAGGTGAGAGTTTGATGATTACGTCCACATTAATTAGCTCGATGGGTCAAATAAAAGCGTTTTAAGTGTATAGGCACACATCAGTACTGATCTGCAAAAAGAAAACTATTATTATTATTTTGCTGTTTTAGCTTTGCACGGCAAAGTACATGATTGTGTATATCATTTTGATTTGTTAATCGTTTACAATTAATATACTTTGTTGTGTTGATCACAATAACTTTATAACATTATTCTATGTAACCTGTAAACACGATAACATGCAATCAATTGATATTATAATGTATCGGGGATCAACTTTATATGTCAGAAACTGACGTCTGTAGACGTCAGATTCTGATGATGATGACCGTAGACCCATAACATAGGTATTCAAATGAATCAGAAAGTACTGACTAAGACATGTATAATTGAAAAAAAAAATTCTTCATTGTTTATACGAATGTAATTCAGGGTTAACCCCGACATACCTGTGAATTGTTTTATTTTATTGCAGCTGATTGTTTCGCTCCTTTTCAAAATGAAGTTCCAGAACGCTACCAGGCTCATTTTCCTGCACCTTGTACTGTCGAGTTTTTTCGTCGTGATTACAGGTAGGTCTGCTATATTAAAAGTGATCTATCACCCCTTATATGGTATGAATAATTATGTCCTTATATGGGGTGATTGGCTATCATGTGACTCTCTCAGAGGGTCATATGATAGCGAATCACCCCATATAGGGAAACACTTGTGCCCCATTTTGTGGCAACTTTGATTTATTTGTCACAAATTTATTCATACTATATAAGTGGTGATATGTCACCTTTAATATATTCTCCCCTTGTATATAAAATGATGCATCGATCTGCCGCTTAATGTACAGTACAGATACATCTTTTCATATTTAAGGGGACTTTTATGTCTGCATATAAATATACAGGGGAACATCAAAAGCTTTGCACAAATGTGTCACTGATGATAGTAAAGGTATTCGTCCTTGTCCAGTATATTACTTGATTACTTGGGGTCTATAGATAATCACCCCCTCATTTCGCAGAGTGGTGTTGGCAAGTGGAGTGAACATGAAGTGTCGGTGAATAAAGTGGCTAAACATATAATTATACGTGTTCGATAATGAATGTCGTAAGTTTACGAGTAGGTCGTGACAGTTTGGACAGGAGTCAGTCCAAAAGTAGCACAGTAATAATTACTAAACGTATTAATTAAAGGAAAGTACGGGGCACAGTTCGCCACTTACGGGCAATTATTGTCAGTAAGCGGCGAAATGTGCCACGTACTTTACTTTAAATATCCTCAGAGTGTTTAAACGCATCTGCTAATTTTAGTCCGATCCCGATCTTAGATTTTATTATCTTATCATCCATATTCAAGTATACGAAATTTGTATGATCAAAACCTTTTTTTAATGTCTCTCTAAAACTAGTGGGCGGGGATCCTAGGGTAGTGGTTAGCACCGCTGCCTTTCACGCCAGAGTTCGGGGTTCGGTTCCCGGACTCGGCGGTTTGAAAGAAACAAAAATGTTTCTTCCCCATCCACGTGTGAAAGTCAGTATTGTGGGGAGCCTCCGTGACCGAGAGGTAGCGTGCTCGGCCTCAGACCGCCAGGGTTCGAATTTCGAATCCTGTGTCTGGAGGACAATGTCATCTCAATCATCTCACAATCTTCAGGAGGTTCTCCTGGCCCAGTTTAGCCCATATGTGCACAAAGGTGGTCTAAAGCCCGATTCATTTCATTTCTAAAACTAGTTTAGTACTCAACTCTCCATTTCTGTAAATCTATGTTTTTTTCTCATTTCTTGGCCAGAAATTAGAAAAAACATAGATTTACAGAAATCTGGCTGACAATTTGTCATGTGGGGCGTGAAGGTGGGGGTCGGCAGCACTGTAATACTCTGGATCTGGTAATATTTGCAAGGTTCTTATTTCGCGAGAAGAGCAAATTCGCGAATTAAAAAATATCCCAAAAATTATAATAGCGCGACCTATCATCGAAAATGATTAATTCTACAATGAGCTTTAATAACTACAGCCTCAACGAAGACTCGGCAACAATAAATTATTCTTAGACATCGAATAAACGAGAATACAAATTGCAGTACATTATCAATGTGTATTATGCTATGTCCGCATACTAGTCCACGAGATAAGTCTAATTTATTTGTGCAGAAGTGCCAAAAGGATTTCATCCACAAGACAATGTTATTTCTGACCACACCATTAGTTCGGGCATATCTGGAAACCCTATAGTAGACACCAAAACCATGAGCCTGCTCCTATTCTGTGCAAAATTATACCTATTTGTGTTAGAAAAAACAATAATCTCCGGTTCGCAAGTGATCAACATGATACATATGGGAATTAGTTTTTATTATGTTCTGATATAGTTGGAATTTTCACTCACTTGAATTTTAACTTTAAGTGAGTAAAAATTATTTAGATTTGACAAAATGGAGGTGAACGATTTCGTAGTATTGCTGATTGATGTGACGTTGTATCATTAACATGTTCAAAAGCTGGTATTTAATGTGCTAGTTAGGAAAGCTGAATAAAATCGAAGCCGGCGTTAAAAGTTCAAAATAAGTAAGATTATTTCACATGGACACATATAATTAGGGGAATTAAAACATAATTATTACGTGGCCACACATTACTACCACATTGTTATCGATTTTAAGAACTCTTTTCCGAACATGTGATTCATATTTTTAGTACCGGTAAAACAGAATTGGAGAGGATATTAATATTAAACTCGAATATATGCATGGATTGGTAATAACATGTCGACCAATGAGACCCGAACTCGATACTAGAAGGATGTGGGTATCCGGTTTAGTACAGACACTATACAAAGGTGGCCTTTAATACGTTAAAAAACAACTCATTCACCCAACTTCTCTTGATGATAGAGAAAATTCAACCATCGTTAAATCACATTCTGGTGTTTTGAATATTTTTTTTTATTGCTTTAAATTAAACTTGCTGCTTAACTATGTGTTTGCTTGCTCTGTTTGATAACAAATAACCAACATGGTGAATTTTTAAGGATCCAAGTCAAATGAAAAGAATTCAGGTGGCGGCAAGAGTAAGAATAAAGACAAGACTACTAAGTCTGACGAGGATGTGAATTCTGGATCAGGGGATACACCAAAAAGTCAGAACAAACGTGACTGCCCAGGTAATATCAGGTTTATGATCCTCGTAGCCATTAACATGACTACTATAATAGTGCTCTGCAAAGACAAAAAGCAGTATAATTATTTGTAAAGTAAGGGGACGTGGTCAATATATTGTTTTGTCTTAGCAGAAAACTTGGGTAGTTATCTGTGAAGGTGTGCTTTTCTTTCATAATAGCTTTACAAATTAAATTGGATCATTCTAGAATGAATGTACACTTTTATGTTGGAAAATATAAAGATAGCAGATATTCAAATTCTTCAAAGTAAACCAGAGTTGTGTTAATAATGATGAAATCGAATGTTTTTTCTCCTATCTATGTTTTAGAGTCTTTACTCTCAGACTGAAAATAATCTACTTTATTGATATATTTATCTCTCTCATTCACACAACCCCAGTCCCCCTACCTCCCTCCACCTGCCCCTGGACTAGTACGTTTAAAGCTGAAATCGATGTTGCATCTGACACGATAATGTAGTTATATTAAAAAAATAGTGGTAAACGCTAGCCAGGTACATGTGCTCTGCTCCACAACGCCAGAAGCAGTATCTGCTTACTTGTAAAACAAGCATATACTGCGTTTTGGGTTTTGCACGGCAGCGCTGGTGAGATTGAGGGTAATACGATATTTAACCTAGCAATTTATCTTTACCACTATTTTTTGCTTTTTGCGCATATTAATTGTGCGTATTAATTTCGCGCACTATTTTTTTTGCGAGCATTGATTTTGCGCACTATTTATTTGAGCGAATTAATTTCGCGCACTTTTTTTGTGCGTGCACATAATGAAATATTAAATAGCTTGAACATAAGATTTTTGGGATAAATAATGCCGGAGCCCCATATTTTAATTACATTTCTATAGAAATGGCGATATTTTTGTAAACAAAATCGCAATGGGTTTTAAAACTGAATCGGCGTATGACACAGTTTATAGCAGTTCCAGCCTGAACAACTGAATAAATAATTGAAAATTGTTTAAAAATGATATATTTTAACTGATGAAACTACACAGATCGCAACGGAGCTTGGGGTGCATTCGGATCTTGGAGTGAATGTGATTGTGAAACCAGTCGTATGCAGTACCGCTCCAGATACTGTGATGACCCCCCTCCTTCTGGTAACGGCGAGGCATGTACAGGGATGTCGACAGAGGTTTGTGAAGACACCATCTCGTGTCCTGCAGAGCAAACATATACTGCCTTTTGGCGTTGCAGAGCAAAGTTACTGACGTTTGCCTTTGCAGGTCGCTTATATCATTTTTGCTTATTAGACGAAATGGTTCGAAATAACTAATCTACAGTGCCTTGACTTAACTTATCTTTTTTTTTACTTTATTTCATTTTTAAAGACACAAGATACAAAAAATATCAACGACTGTGGGCAGCGGCAAACTCAAATATTAAAGTCTGTCATTGAATAGTAAGCAGTTACTGCTGTTTGCATTTGCACTTCAGTCCAAAAACCTCATTTTTTTTCCATGTTGTCGCTGGTAGCCGTACGTCTTAGAGGTCAGGATCGTCTCTAATTTTGTGAACAACCATTACATCGCATTTTAAAAATATTTCCGTTACTTTTAGAGGTTCGGATAAACTATTTGTTCTGAATTGTTCTATTTACCAAATAAAGAAAGAAAAGGAGGGGGAAAATGATCACAGATACTCTTATTGTAATTATACAACAACATCACTTTATCCACATTTTTTTTTTTTTTTGGGGGGGAATATAATACATCCTGAAGGCGCAACAAGTGTCTCCAAATGTAGTTTAAAAAATGGCTTGAAAACAATATAATAGTAGGCTATATAGGTAGGGAGACAATGTATGTAACAATGGTAATATAATACATGGAAGAGAGTTTTACCTTTCTACTTTTACTATGAGATTTAGGGGCTTTGTTGTGTAGATGAGCCTGAGATAGGTCCTCAGTGTTGATGTTTATGCTTACAGGCCAGGTCTTGTGCCCAGGAATGTGACCGCGTTCTCTGTTGGGACAATTGGGCGCAATGGACTAAATGCAACTGTGATGTAAGTTATTTTCGTTACGTTGATGATAGCTACAACAACTTAGGCCATGTGCTAGAACCACCCTACGTGCACCTCCCCCCCCCCCCACAACTCACCCACACCAACTTTTTTAAACCTTGACATGTCCAAAAAATGAAATGTTAACAGCAACAAAAGGGACGAACTTTAAATTTTGACCCCTATGGTGGGGTACACCCAAACCTGTCTAAAATTAGGGGGTAGGGTTACGCAAACGTCTCTCGTTGATATTCTAGTTAATCAATATACACATAACATATAAAAGTTAATTAAACATATACGTTGAAACATGTTTTTTATATCACCAAATAATCAGAATTGACAACAAACAAGCTAGTCAGCATGGTCAATGGCTTAATAAAACATAAAAAAAATTGTATTGGCCATATTTATAATTGACTTATGTTTTTTAACCCAGATGTGTATATATGTTTAAAACTGAGTATTATTTAGATTTGTACATGGCATATCTATTTTTAAATATTGAACTTTGCTCGACATTTGATTGCAATTATTATTTTTCGTTTGTTTTTACATAATTTAGATGTGATGAATTCAAATGTGTCGGTTAACATTCAATCTTTGGTGTCATTCACCTTTAAATAAGTAAAACTAAAAAATGGCCGCCAAAACTACATCCGTTCTATATTTTTGTTACACATTATTGCACGATTTCTGGTTTCTGTATGATTTAAAGTTGATAAATGTATGTCTCATGCTTTTCAATCAAAATGATCTATTTTTGACCTTCAAGTTCAAAATGGTTACCAGCAATACACAGATAAAAGCGGTTTTTATGCACGTGAACTACAATATCATAAACAACATTTGTTTTATGGAAAACTAACACGGGTCTGTCTGTCTGTTGCCCAACATAAACGAGACATTTAACCAGCATTGGATCAAAGTTGTTCTAAAATTTCCGACACTCACTCAACATTGTACCAACTATTTGTCAATGTATTGTGTTTGCTGGATGGTAATTATGATGATCTATGGTGACTAGTAATAGATACAGATTAACCTGATTGTTTTGGATAGCAAATTATATTGCAAAAAAAGTTAATTGTGTTGCAAAAAATCAAATACATAACTTATTATAATATATACGAGGTTATTGTCAGAATAATCGCTATTGCTATGAGAAACAGCTTTCAAATTGATTCACCTCCGAATTGTTAGGATTATGTGAAACAAATGATGCACAAAAATAATGATAACAAAATGAGGACATATATTTCAATCTTTTAAATATGGGACATTGTACGATCGACATTATGTGTGATTATTGAATATAAATCTACAAAAACTGCGAAAACATTTTGATACAAAAATGCTTGAACCATGCCATTACAACACCTTTCCATTGTCTTTTTTAGCTATGTTTGTATAATACGTTATTTTATATAGTCCAGGCTGTTAGGGTCAAAATAGGGCGAGTGTGTGCACTTTTGAAGGAAATTACAATTTTTTGCCCAGATGATCAGTAACATGTACTCTTTTGATCTTGATATCTAATTAGTATCCATAAATAGCAAAACCACGGACAAATAAAAAATAAAAAAATATTTCAAGAATCGGTAGATCGATTTTAATGATCTTGGGTTGTGCTATTTATTTAACGTATAGTCTACACGATAAAAATATTCCTGAGGTGATTAGTGGTCAAGGTCCCGTGATGCGGCTAAATCATTATGGGCTAGACAAGTGATCTACTCATGGGCTATACCACAGATGCCTCATGTATGGATCGTCATCTGAGGAATAATTCAGTCTATTTCAATTAGTTTCTTTTAAAACATATCTAATGATGTTCCACTTCCACATCTTATGCACTATTTCATATAAAATAAAGGTCAAGGTCAAACAAACTTCAAGGTCAAAATTAAAGTGAAATTTGGAATAGAATTGAGACCAGATGATTTCCTTTTCGTCCTACTCCCTTCTGATGCACGCAAATAATCAATCGGTCAATTTCAATTATATAAATGGGGCAGTGTCAATGTAAAAGTGAAATTTAGCCTAAGCAATTGGTATATATTTGATACTTGTAGGGCTTACGACCATGGTAAATTATCACCTATTTTAAATCTGTCACCTATTTTGAATCATTTGTCAAACACAATCAATTGCGCATACAACCTTTATTAGAAAACATTACCCACTGGACAGATGACGTTGATGTGCCGTTGAATCAACGGCGCAACAACGTCGTGTGCCCAGGTGTTAACCTGCAGGAACCTCTAACTGCGACGTTTTTTCTATTGCAAGGGTTGCGGGGTAATAGAACGTCCATAGCATGCACCCACATACTCGCAAGGGAAGGGAAGTGTAAAATAAACCATGTTAATAATCTCAAACAACGCTGAAATGAAAAAAATCGAAGCTGATTTTAAATTCGTAGGTTTTGATTTATCAATCTCACTTTGATTAAGTGTGAGAGCTCCTCTCACATAGGCCTATCGAGGTTTAAATCTCTGGGTTCCACAACATGTACAACGAACCATAAATATGTCAGGTCAGCAAGAGAGAATTCCCACTGGTGAATGGAGAGAGGTTTATAGTATTTGTCATGCCAGAATCAAGGTTAGGTCTACAGAAACTAAATATCACACTACTGCCACACACTCTGGACTGCGATGGCGGAATAAACATGATAAACAAAGACACTACGTATAAGACTGTTTTGCATTCATACAATGATGACACGGTTTTGAATAAGGAGACACAACAAGTTCTTCGATGATTTTGGTGTCATCAATGGACACTGAGCCAAGCGCTACATACAGGACTGCAGAGGGATGTGGTGGGGTGAAATTAGCTGACCATTTCTATTATGCTGACATTCTACCTATTATGCGATGAAAGAGGTGTTATCATATCCCATATAATAACATGGAATGTGGAGAGAACACGCATCATGGGAGATGACATATCCTGACATATGCCATGTAATGCAATGTAGCGGAAAGGCGTGCGTTACATGCATCTTGTCAGAATTACCCACTGTTTATTTTTCATAAATTAAAATAATACGTTTCTTCAAATAATGATTTGAGGTAGGGGAGCTAAAAAAAAAATTAAAAAAGGATGGTTTCATTACTCTGAAATATATCATAGTTTATATGAAAATTGTCTTTTTATGGGTGTTGTCTTGGTCCGCCCATCCATCCTTAGTTAGAAAGTGTTGTAGCCTTCGCACTTCACTCAGTATCTCTAACAACACCATCACACTTTATAGAAGAGAGTTCTCGCTCAACATAAGGCGAATGACGGTAATTGGTACATATTCATCGAAATTAGATACTGTATATTATATTGTATGTTGGTGTTGGGGGAACCATTGCAGCCCAATAAATCAACATAACATCGAGTCGTTGAGGAATGTCTTGATATGATCACATGCACCATCGGGCGGGGGCCCTAGGGTAGTGGTTAGCACTGTTGCCCTTCACGCCAGAGTTCGGGGTTCGGTTCCCGATCTCGGCGGTTTCAAAGAAACAAAAATGTTTCTTCCCCATCCACGTATGAAAGTTAGTATTGTGGGGAGCCTCCGTGACCGAGAGGTAGCGTGCTCGGCCTCAGACCGCCAGGGCTCGAATTTCGAATCCTGTGTCTGGAGGACAGTGTCATCTCAATCATCTCACCATCCTCAGGAGGTTCTCCTTGCCCAGTTTAGCCTATATGTGCACAAAAGTGGCATAAAGCCCGATTCATTTCATTTTACATGCACCATCATCCAAACTGGCAACCAAGATGGATTTCTGTTCATCTCATGTCAGTCTTGGGATGTTTGTAGGCCCTATGTATTTTCATACTTAAGAAGCTAATCGACAGTGCTTTCGTGAAACTGAAATGCAATGTAAACCTTTAATATCAGCTATAACTCATTGCTTCGCAGGCAAATTTTATCACACTGTCTGGGAATTGGAGGTTATAGGTGTTATCTATTGAACATATCAACGAGTATTTTAAAATTGTCTGTGTAGTTTATGGTTGGTTTGTTGGATTAATATCAGAACGCTTTAACATGTTAAATGTTTGAATATTTTTTTCACACTCATCAGCAATACAGACCCTTTATCCTCACCCTGCAATATCAGTATGCACATTAATGACACATTTTTCATCAAGGCTGCTTAGTACACAATTATCATTCAAGCTTACTTTGTTCGTGTAGATCACTTATTATTAGTGAAATTTTGTGATTTAAAACAATAAAAACTGTCCTAACAGGTCTGGATCAGAAAGCAATATTATGAACCTAGAATCACTGAGCATAATGACGATTATCAAGAATGGAACACACAGATTCAATTTAAACGCTGCACAAATTTGAGTAGCATCTCCAGTTTTAGTGCTGTTTTCCAGAGCCTGTAGTAGCTGTCATATTTACTTTTCAGCAATGTATAAATATGCAAAATATTGATAAACGCAGAAGGTCCGAGTAGGATAATGTTACTTGCTTGAATAACTGATAAATATTTTGCATCATGGATTGTATCGTTAAATTGAAAAGCTCACCACTCGGGCTCTTATGCCATTCACGTTTTCCCTACAAGTATCGAATCTATCTTTTATTGCCCAAACAAAAAAATATTTTCACGTTGAAATAAACCCTATATTATAATTAAAATTGGCAATAAATATGTTTCATGTATTAATTCATGGCATAGACGCCCACCACAAAAGAAAACCACCAAGTTCCAAAATACTTCGAATATTACCTTGACTTTGACCTTAAAGTTATTGATTAACCTTGAACTTTATGCGATATATAATAGTGCATAACATTTTGTACAACATTAATATACACAGTGTATTAAAATTAATTATTTTAAATCATAACGTTGATCTATTTATAAGACATGTGCGAAAAAGACAACTTCTGGGTGGTCCACTTGTCCAAATAATTATGACCCCGGTTATCAGATAGATACGTCATTAAACCCTCAAATGGAATGTTACAGATGGTTTTTTTTTTAATTAATATTTCAAATAATTTTGGGTAATTTGAAACATTTTAAATGCGCAATTTAATGTCTGAATTTGTCCAATTTTCCTCGATTTTTCTTTTGACCTCGACATATCACATGACCTTGAAAATGAAAGATCTAAAAACTATTTTTGTTGTGTCAATTATCCACCAAACAGATCACAGAACTTGAAATCATTAAAATCGACCCACTGGTTCTTGAGATATTATTTTTTACCAGATTTAGCTAATTAGGGATACCAATTACATGGTAATTAGGTGTTAATAATGTCAGAATTGACTGCGCTATATCGGGATCGAAAGAGTACATGTTACTGATCATCTGGGCAAAAAATGGTAATTTCTTCCAAAAGTGCACAGAGAAACCCCTAACAGCCTGGACTAATATATGGTTTCGAAGCGGGGTATGTGTAACTTTTATTTATATTTCAATTTCATGAATTTCGTCATTACTATTAGTATTAATAAAATTCCCTAGCAAGTTACTATAGATATATGCATTTTAAATATTATCCATTTTTGTTATTATATATTTTTAAATAACATATTTCTTATGTTTTACACGCCACGAATATATTATATCTTATTGTCAATAAGATTTATCTAACTATCTATCTGTCTATTACCAGCTGTTATAAACTGATTCAAGCTAAGTCAAATTCACAACCATATTTTTCAATAAATGGTGAAATTTAGCTATATTGAATTCCTTCATATGTTTTCACCTAACTTGAAAACACCTATGGGTGCATGTGAGAGCCCTCTGGTGAATGAGCGAGGGGTGATTCCTGAATATTTTGCTGCATATTTGGCATCTCTTCGCTTACCAGGGAACGTACCATCACGTGTGGTCGTTACCAGGTCCCGTCAACGTTACCGTCTGAACGTTGTCGGTATTTGTGGCCATTGGCGGGAACCGTCAACCTACCGTATAACTGGTCAGACTGGCCCGCTTATGCTGCCTACATGTATCAGGCGCTGTCGGCCGTTTACTGCTATCTCTGATCTTGACTACGACACCATTTTGTGCAGTCCTTAATACGGCAGGTTAGGTTGGAAGGCATTCGAAACTGTGTTTAAGCACAATATATTCATGTATTGATATGCTCAGTATTTAAAATGACGCACAATATACTGTAGGTCTTCAGCAAACTATAGGTCAAACGATGAACAATAAACATCAGAAATGTTTGTTTCAGCCCCGAAGTCATAGGCCTAAAATTGAGCAATTTCGAGCTACATATAAAAAATTTAGCTCGTCATTTTGATTCATAATGAAGGTGGATTTCGCGGCCATTTTGAATTTTGTCATTTAAATTTACTCGTAATTGTAACGTTTTTTTTTGATCAAGTTACTACAAAGATATCTTTTTATCGCAACATTTCTAGCGGTATACTTATGGACGTAGTAAATATATAAAAATATTGTATTTAAAGATCAAATAAAGAATATTTCTTTACAAAGACACGAGAAAAAATATATATAAAAAATCTTGCAGAAATTATCGTGATGTGCGAAAAAAACATAGAAAATACGGGGTTTTCTTCACATGAAAGGCTTCAATATTATTTCATTAAAAAAAATAATAATAATATAAATAACACTCATTTTTAAGCAAAAAAACATCTGGTTTCAGAAAATAGAGGCCAGCTATGTCCAATAATAATATTTTATTAAGTCGAGTCCTTTCACCCTGTTGAATCGTTTGTTTTGTTGTCCATTATGATTATTTTATAATAAAAAAAAATCATGCTTGAGCGTATGTGGAGAGACAACTACTTATTCTACTGCAATGTGTGATATATCATTACAACGGGAATTAAATTACCTGTGATATGGTATATCGCATGTTATATGGTATAGTGCAGAAGTTGTTAACAACAACATCAACGACGGACGGAATTGTGTAATCTTAGCCGCTAATTTTAACCATGTTCGGGGGTACCCCGCTATAAGGGGTCGAAGCAGAGGAGGTTGGAAGCTAGGTCACGTGACCACATATTCGGATCATATTATCGACGGGCGAGTTGCGGAATCATTCGCAAACAACGTTAGCAGACGAGGAACTTCTCCTGTCATATTTTGTCTGAAACTTCACTATATTCATCACTAGATTGTTTTATATGTAACACAATTACGGACTCTATTACCACCTCGGCGGCCGAAACAACACAAGATAATTCCAGCTAACATCTAATGAAAGCAGTTTTAATTGTTTTTCTTTTAATATCGCTCGCTTGAGTCCCTTTTTATCATCAACCGACCCGGTCATAAAACCCCTAAATGTATCCCATACTCTGGGCATGGGCAGTTGGGGACGAATTCTCCTCACATAGATGTCGCTCATGTCTCACTACGGCAAATCTTGATGCAAAATATATCACCGTGAATTGTAGTTGTATTTTACCTAAATTCAGGTCCAATACACCTTTCTCAATAGCAACACGCCACACAGTGACTAAAAGCTGAACTATTTAGTTGGGAGTCCTGTCACACTCTTTTCCATTACAACACGCCACACAGTGATTAAAACTGAACTATTTAGTTGGGAGTCCTGCTTATGCGCAAAATCGTGCAAACAGTGTATATGTCACATATCAACTTATGAATCACATAAATGCAAGAAAATATTATATTTATTATATGTACGATGATGTTAAATTGGCCATAGCTCATCAGATTAAGTCCAGAGTAGAAATGTCGGAAGGCCTGGACAGACCCATTCAGGGCTAGCTATCCCAAACAAACAAACAAACAAACTGACACAAAACATCGCTAAATATAGCCAACTTCAGGTTTTTGAAAAAAAAATATGTTTTCGAGAGGAATATAAAGGGTTTTTGGTGCCAAAATAACCATTAACATTCCGTCTGTCTCCTCAGAGCATTCCGAAAATTGTCGAATGTATAGAACAATCACCAAATGCGATTTTTGTCAGGTGTTTAACAGGAATTTGTGCAACCGTGTCCCAGTCAAACGGATTTTAAACATTGATCGCACTTTGACTCATCTACTAAAATATAATCAGCACTTAAATTGACTATCATTCAATTATATTATTGTCACACTTTAATTTAATGTTACGTAGCATGTAGAAAAGAGGGATATAATCATGCGGAGAAGCACGTGTGTTTGTTTACTTTTTCACTTTGTCACATAATTTTCGGTTCCAACCTCCTCTGGGGTCAAAGCAAGGTTTATAAAAGAGTGGATGAGTTGTGGGGGGGGGGGGGTGCACGTAGAGTAGTTGTAGCCCATGGCCTTAGTGATATCTCGTCGCATTTCTGCCTCTCATTTAAGTGAGAGATAAGACCTCATGATTCCGAGGCGACGATATATTCATGTTGTGAATATATCGTAATGTATGAGAAGTATCACAGTACAGTACAGTACGGTACGGTACGGTACGGTACGGTACGGTACGGTACGGTACGGTACGGTACGCCACGCTACGCTACGCTACGCTACGCTACGCTACGCTACAGCACAGCAGTGCATTGCAGTGCATTGCAGTGCATTGCAGTGCATTGCAGTGCATTGCAGTGCATTGCAGTGCATTGCAGTGCATTGCAGTGCAGTGCAGTGCAGTGCAGTGCAGTGCAGTGCAGTGCAGTGCAGTGCAGTGCAGTGCAGTGCAGTGCAGTGCAGTGCAGTGCAGTACAGTACAGTACAGTACAGTACAGTACAGTACAGTACAGTACAGTACAGTACAGTACAGTACAGTACAGTACAGTACAGTACAGTACAGTACAGTACAGTGTAAAACAAAATAATACACTACGATACTTTGAAATACAATGCTACATAGTAAAATGTAAAACAATGCAGTGCAAGGCAAAACAATGTAAAGCAATGTAAAGCATACAATGCAATGTAATGCAATGCAGTAATGTAGTGATATGCCATTTTAATACCCAATGAGCATGCTGAACTAGGCATTGGACTTATCAATAGGCATGGTAGATATATCAATGATATTCAGAGCTTATATACACCAACACTTATTTGTAGACAAAGACCAAGCATCGAGATCGTGCTTGTAAAGGAAAGGGTAAAGAAAAAGACAAACAGTGCTATGCGAAAGGCAAAGGTAGCAAGCACGTCAGGGAATGTGACGATGAGTGTCCAGAGCCTATATGGACAAGCTGGTCAATATGGAGTGACTGTGACTGCCTGGGCAACTTCACACAGACAAGGTTAATTTGCACAACCTATGAAACATGTGAAAAATGCAGTGTAAATTGCGGTTAACGTCGACTAAATGCACGGATTCTTCTTGTGAATATGCTTCACCACTCATAATATGTTTTTTATATATCTATAGCATTAGATATTTGTTATTCTGAACCACGATTTGGCAAAATAAAACAATTCAATTTTATTGATTCATACAATATAATAATTTGGATATTTGTTATGGGCCCGTATTATCGTACTAGTTACGATGTATCATCTGGCATGTTTAGTCCAAACTAGAAAACACAGATGTGCAATGTAATTAATTTATATAAAATAATACTAGTAGCTCGGTCAAACTCCGACCTTGTAGAATATGTAAAATTGATGTCATCCATATTCACACTCGATACTTATCTTCAGGACACGGGTTTGTACTAAGCCAATAGGAAGTCCCAGTGAAGCAATGTGTCCTGGTCCAGACACTATGAGCAGTCCATGTGATGTGTGTAACGGACAGTGGGGTGACTGGCAGTCCTGGAGCTCGTGTGTGTGAGTAAAATACGGGACTAACTTAAAGCTATCACAATGCACGGGGTATCCCAGAAACACAAAATATATACATTAGAATTATATAATTCCAGAAAACCGTCCCACCAACAGTGGTCAAAATACACACTCTCTGTTAAAGTCCACACTGGATGTGACTGTAATAATATGTTTGTTAACCCCTATTCTTGTTATTTGTGTTAATTTATTTAAATGTTCACCCACTTGAAGTTGTGTCTCGCTACCGCGACCCACAACTTCAAGTGGGTGAAAAATACTCGTATTTGTTTAACTTGGGACGAATCATTTGCAACTCTTCATGTTTAGCCATACATTTCGTTGTCAATACATGTGCTTTGAACTGGCAATAAAAGAGAATAAAACGTCAATAGTCGTCAGCAGTCAAAAGGTTATAGAGCCATGACATAGAGTGCAGTTGTCATATCTATGACAATTTACTCGAAGAGGAATATAAAAAAATAGCACTGAAAAATTATACCTTGTTTATTATAAAATACATAATGTGAATAATGTGGTTATAGGGACGGCTATGAATATCGTGTTCGCCCATGTGATAATCCTGAACCGAGTGGTGGGGGGACATACTGCTATGGACATGGGATAGAGCGCCAACAATGTAAGTACACTAAAAACATAAAGCCTCCGTCGAAATTAATGATCGTTATCCGGATCCTAGATCCGGAGCGTAATCCGGATAATCCCCATGTAATTCGATGGATAAACAGACAAATAAACAAACAAACGCGACAAAACACAAAACCACCATGGCGGTAATAAAGTCATTCTATAATATATGCATCTCCACGTGTTAACATATTTTCTGAACATAATAACGGTATAATACATCTTTTCTGAGAGGGAGCTGGCATTACAATATGTTTTGTATTGTTAAAATATGTTTTTGCTAATGAAGCTTTCATAACAAGTACTAAGATGCCAAGCAATCAACCAAGCATACACGACATGCTGGTCCTATGTTGGCTCAATGTTGTACCAACATCTGCCATGCTGGTCAAACAATAAGCCAATATTGATTCAGCGTCTTGCGTTTGCTGGGCAAAAAATGCCGAAATTTGACTACTTAATTAGCATATTCAAAATGGCTTCCGGTCACCATAGCATCACATTGACCAATCAAATGTGGTGTATTCTGGTTATAAATTGCGTGTGTTTTCCAGGGATGTATGGGACAAGAATATGCCATCACTCTAAATTTCTATTGAAGTGTGAGAATATGTCTCAAAATCACAAAAAACGCCAGACCACACAGAAATCCAATGTTTTCAAGGCCAGACTGCTATGAGTTAACAAGTCTATTTTAATTATTTATTTATCCAACACTACAGTTGTTATTGCAAAGTATATAATACACCAGATAGTTCTAAAGGACTCCTTGCAAGCAACTGTCTTTAAAAGTCACCGAATAAAAAAGTTTTCACTTTTGTTTTCTGGTGTCCTTCTATTTGCGCTTTAAAAATAGCTAACTGACTGATTTTGTAATATAATGGCTTTTAATATTAGTTGTTCATCAGATGTTTTTTGAAGAAAAAATGTGCCAGATAATACTTAGTGGGAAACCACATATGCTGCAAATTGTATGCAGCAGTGTAAGGGTTAATTACATAATGTCAAACAATGTTGAAAGGTTATGTTACTAGAGTATGGTGTCAGATTTGTTTTAATTACTGAAAAATATTAACTACAAGAAAAACACATAGTTTATCAGGGTTTCAGATGACCAAATACGTTTGATATATATGTTTTGTTGTTTTTTGGCAGGTGGTGAACAAAGAAGAAGACTTCTAAGTGTTGGAACATCATTGAACACTTTAGTAGGATTTAGAAAACTCCTCCAAGGTATTATCAGTATTGTTATTAATAAAATGTATCTTCTACCTCGGTACTAAGTCAAGGAAACCACGGATGCGGTGAACAAAACACAGTTATTGAAGATTAGTCTTTGAACGATGTAAGATATAATGCACTAATTTAGCCCATGTTGATATAAAATAGTCTCGGGCGTAAGTTCTGCATTCAGCTATCTTATCATGTACAAAATATAAGTTCAAACTAAATTATAGACCTTTACTTCAAATGTATACAAGTAGATTCAGTATTGTGGGGAGCATCGTGAACAAGAGATAGCGTGCTCGGCCTCAGAATAATTTCGAATCCGGTGTCAGTGGGACAGTGTCATTTCACCATCCTCTTGATGTTTTCCCGGGCAGTCCTGGCTCAGTTTAGCCTATATGTTTATGCCTATATTCATTCATTCATTCATTCATTCATTTATTCATTCATTCATTCATTCATGCATTCATTCATTCATTCATTCATCCATTCATTCATTCATCCATTCATTAATGCATTCATTCATTCATTCATTCATTCATTCATTCATTCATTCATTCATTCATCTATTCCTTCATTCATTCATTCATTCATTCATTCATTCATTCATTCATTCATTCATTCATTCATTCATTCATTCTTTCATTCATTAATTCATTCATTTATTCATTCATTTATTCATTCATTCATTTATCCATTCATTCATTCATTCATTCGATTATTCATTCATTCATTCACTCTTACTCCATTACGTTACAATGTTTGTTACTTTTTGAGCTAAAATAAATAAGTTTAGTATATATATGCTAAAACAATAAAACATATATATGCTAAAACAATAAAACATAAATATTCAAAATTTCACAAACGTCACTCATTTTGACGTGTGAGGATCAGACACATAAATTAAAATCCCGCCAATCTGAATAACATAAAGCTCTATGAACATGATGAAACTGATACAAGCTGTGTTTTTATTTTCAAGATGAAATACCAGAAGACGATGAATGTCGTTGTCCCAGTGAGTACAATTCACGATTACCTCATTCAAGTGCACTCTTAGTAGGTCTACGTACTTGTAATCAAGTTTTTTGTGGACAGGGCATTTTTTTAAAATGTACTATTTATGCCGTCAGATAACACGAGTTATATCTCGGGCTCCATCTTGTACCGTCCAAGTACATGAAGCAGCTGCTTGCCCGAGATATAAATAAAAATAATATCATTCTGAGGCACCATATGGAAATATAGTTAAAATGTGTTATTATATCCTATATATTCTGTAACCTGGCAACCCTACTATATGTGTAACGTCGTGCGAAAACTTGGCTGAAGTCACAAGTGGTCATTTGGCATAACGTGTTAATTTTTGTTATTAAGTCGTCCTTCTTCGATTTTTTTGTCAAAATCACGATCTCTAAATTCTTGAGAACACTTTTCAAGTGAAAATAATAATTTTTATAGCGGGAAGCAGCCCTTAATATGCCTTTTTGTGAACAATTCTCTTCTTTATATTATATTCAATGATTGTGTGTATCTGGAGCTTGATATTAACCCTCAGAGTGGTATCAAAATGTGGCATATACACACTGTAGGTGGCCAGGGGTTTTGTCCAAAAATACAAAATAATATATAAGGGTTGGAGGGTTTTTACCCCTATCAAGTCACCCTTGTGTCACCCCTGTCTGATATGGCAGAAATGAACCAAATAACACACTGATTGTTATGTTTTAACAAATGACCAGTGTGCATTAATTACATCTGATGAAAATGAAGCCCAACCTAAGTAGGCCTACACATGGTGACATGGGTTGGGGTTAATCTTCACAGGGGTTTTACCCCAAGGTCACCTCAAGGTCACAGCAAGCTCAAATGAGCTCAAAACGAGAGAAAATAGCTTGTTTGTATTTGTGTCCAATATGGCCACCACATACAGCTTATGATGGTCCATAATTAGACATAGACACTTACAGGTGTGATTTTGATGTCTAAGGTCTCACCACCCTAACTAAGGCGATATCCGGCCAGGTGTCTACTAATAAAGGAATCATAACACAAAATATTTTTAATGCTTCTGTTCTAACCTCTGTTGAATTAAAAAAATATATAAACGGGCTATAATTTAGTGAATATTTATTAAACACACTTTGTTTCCGTCATGCAGGATACCAGATATAACTGTTTCATGATAATCTCGCAGGGGTACAGTGGGTTAAAAGGATGTGTGTCTGATCTGTAACAGAGGGTAAGAATTAGAGCTAATTTTGAGCTGTTCTGACGTTTATACAAGGTATGTACTGTAGCTCAAAATCTGTCTGGCTACCAAACATATATCGGACCTGTTTTTTTAAAAAGGACAGATCAGGTTTTGTCATGATATGCGACACTATAATATGTGGATATTGTCGAAAAGGGGTGAAATCGGCCCATGGAATTGAGGCAGTTTACATGTATGTCAATGGGAGCGGCATTTAGGGTGGCGAGACCTTAACATTATGGTTTTGAGGGTTAAAAAATTCATTTGTGACGCGTATTTAACACTACGATAGATAAAAAGTCAAAAATCGACAAAGTCGTCCATTATGTTGCTGCGCCATGCATACTATCATGGGTTATAAGTTCGAACATAGGATTCCATTAAGCAGGTTTTATGAGTACTTTGCCAGAGAGGACATGCTCAACCGTTTCCTATCTATTATCAATATTGGAAGGATTGGAAGGGGTACTTCCAGAAAAAAACATTCCCTTGATTGTTTTTAATGTACATGCAACACAATCTCTGTAAATATATGTAGGCCTATGACGTCAACGATAATTACATTGTTTTGCATATTATTAATTTTCGTAGTAATACTAACAGACTCACTACTTTGCACTGAGACATACCTACAAGAAATATATTTATCTTCTTGTCTTTATGTATAGGGATTGTATTAAATATTGGTAGAATACCATACTTGACCCTAAGTATTCTACCTGTTACTGTTTAGTTGGTTGTCATAGCAACCATCTTGCGTGTTGTACTATGGAATGCCACCCCACATACGGTAACGTTGCATAATTATGACGTAGACAAATTTCATATTATTGCATAATAATTGTATAAACTTTTCTTCTTTAAATTTCTAACATTAAAACGTTATTTTGTTATTGTTGGTGCGAACATGAATGAAATCATTGTTAATGAGTGATTTTTACCCTCTTGAAGTTGTGGGTCACGGTAACAAGACACAATTTCATGTGGGTGAAAATGTATATCGTCGCCTCGGAGCTAAAGGATCCTATCTGCCACTCTGACGAGTGTCAGATAGGATCCTTTAGCTCCAAGGCGACGATATATACAGTGTATTGTATTCAATAACTTTAGCTCGTAAGGCTTGAGCTTCTACCAAAAAAGGACTAGAACGACAATTGGCGCTTAAATGGTTTAAGCGCCAAAAGCGAGAATATTTCTGAACCTGTGAACTGGCGCAGTCCTGACGATATCATAATATTAAAAATTGTTCCAGTTCACGGTGGCTGGACTAAATGGACAGGATGGAGCAGATGTCGATGTGGAGGTAACGTGGGGTTGACATATCGTGAGCGGACCTGCACAAATCCGAAACCTGAGTATGGCGGTAGAGACTGTGCAGGATTAGCGGAAGAAGTCGAGCTGTGTGAGAAAGACTGTTCTCGTGAGTGTGTTGTGCTCTAATCAATTTGGATTTAACAAAATGTTTAAAAAGTAGAGACTTTCTGTTGCTTTTCTTCTGCATTGTAGTCTAGAACAAATAAAATAAATATGAGAAACTTTAATGAGTAACTTGAAGTTGTGGGTCGCGCTAGCGAGGCACACATTTCAAACGGGTGAAAATTAATCTGAGCTAACCTAGCGGGTAAAGGGTTAACCTTCTCAGCACCTATATGTATGTATTTATTCTATTTTTACTTACATCGAGGTGCGAATTAGTACCACCGCAATTCCCACCCGATGTTCGATCTGCTCTTATGAAATACTCCAAGTGTAATATCGCAAACGAAACCTGGAAACATCCGGACTGTGATACATGTAGTGCATCATTTTTAACCCTTAAGGCGCTGAAATATTTTATACAACCCGAGAAAACAAAGCGTTATTGAAATTTGAAATAGTCATAAACGTCTTAGTTAGCTATTTCCGCTTCGTTTGAATACATATGTTATGGGTCTACGACCGTTATAATTTTTAAAATTCTTTAATTCAACTCCAGACGTCTGATTCTGACGTCTAAAGTCGGTTCCCTCATTGAAAAGGATAATTAATAAATTATACGCGAAACATGCCAGTTGGTACGTTAACCATATAAAGTCTTAGACTATTTTTGTTCACACAAAGAATATATATTTTAACCGTACATTATGTTAACCAATATCTGATTATCTAGTATAAAATAGTAGTCGAATAAGGTAATTTCGGGTCACTTGTGGCTCTGGGTCGCGAGTGAACCTGCGACAAAAAACACTGTAGCATTGTAAAAGCCTCTGAAGAAATCGTACTTAACATTGTCTTGCTCTGGGGATAATTCAAATTAAAAAAAATAGAAAAATATTGCTCATTTTGACGCGATTTTTCCCATAAAGATACGGCAACCTAATGGATTATCAGTTAACACGTAATGGTTCTGGCACTTTATTGACATAACATAACAAAACACATCACTCCAAAATAATCAGACATTTATCAAATATTGGTCTAGATGAGACCTCTGGCTTTCAAATCACTGTTCTCATAAAATTACTTCGAAATTAGGTAGTTAATTACTGAGCAATTAGGTAGTTCTTGCTTTATAATTTATGCTAATTTATAGTAATTAGATTGATCTACGGTATTCAAAACCAACTAAAAAACGACTTTAATGGTGTGTAAAACGTGGGTATAGATTAAAAAAACTACAGTGATCCGGTTCGTTGAAAAGCTAATTAAATTAATTGATTGTTGGTCTTGAATTTTGTACTTATTAGATCATGTTTACTGCATTTGAAGCCGGAAGCGCGAAGGATCACGGGTGACCCCTTCTTTGGTCAAACTTTAGCCCAGATAGTGCCCGGCGAACCCCTCATTTTCAAGAGTGCATAATTATAAAATTATTACAAAATAACTGTTAAAAACTAGTTTTGATAATATGTTATTATATACATGGTTCCAAGAATCAACTTTGGAACAAATTTGGAACTATTATTGTTTCGAAACTTTGGAACAACTTTGGAACAATTATTGTTTTGAAACTTATGACGTTACGACTTGCTACGACAAGCCTTGATCACATGATGGCCAAAGTACCCAGGGGGGGCAACACGATTTTTCTGGCAAACATCTACGGCCTGCTGCAAAAGGTCGATTAGTGGAATTCATATTTACAGGGACTACATCGTGAGATTAAAAAAAATGTATAGCACTTGTTGTGTCTAATTTTATTTGTTAAAAATTACATTTTTGTATACATTTGACCTTGAAATTGATCTTGAATATGACTTTGAATCATCATAACATCACTAGAAATGGATTATTCTGTCAATAAAACATCCCTTATGTTGAAAAATCATATAAAAACTATGTTCCACAATTTTATTTCACCACTGATTACTTATGATTAGCTTATACCACTATTTCGTCTTCTTTTATAGTCGTTTGCTTATAGGGTATACAGTCGATTATTTGTCCTACCAATTCGCTCTTTTTTCTGAACCTGCACAATTTGTTCCAGTCAGCAGTACGCGTCGCCGTTTGTAAGCTATAAATATGATCATAGGCAGTTGATCCTGTTTGTGTTGTGTTTGAATTTTGTTAGTTGTTTGGTTTTATTTTTTTTTACACAATTGCGTTTCCATATTATTCATACGAAAGTGCCAAATGATTGTTTGATCTCAATATAATTATATGATATTATATCCACTTTCATCTTTCACAATGGCAGTAGATCATACACAGATCAGATGCCTAGAGGGCAATCTAACTAGCTATTTAACTAGGTCCTCAATAATGATGTTGGCAACGCGAGGAGTCTAATGAAAATATAAAACACTCTTGCTACTTTGATAATGAAGAATTCATACAATTTTGTGTGGATAAAGAAACCAGTTTGCTATACTCAGTTCGAATATTCGGTCTATAGATGCTAAGTTTGACCAGCTTCAAATATTTCTTAAATAACTGAATGGAAGATCATTTTAATATGATGTCATATGTTTACAGGAAACCTGGCTAAAAAAACTGTTTTTTATTACTTGATATCGAGGATTACAATGTTATACCACAAGGTTTCATTTGTAGCGCGTATGATAAAAAGATAAGATGATTTGTATTTCAAGTCACACAGAGTAAAAATATAACATTAGCTCTAATGGTGGTCTGGCTTTGTATTTGTTTATTTGAACAAAAATATGTATTTAAAAACTACCAGTCGCAGGTCTGGAAATGTTTTTTTTTAATTTGAGGACATACCATTTAAAAAAACGTATACTTGGAAAAATGTACAGATTTCCGCGTGATCACAATGAAAACTATCAAACTTTTATTAATTAACTAACACCAATTTTATCTGGTCTTGAATCCGGAAATTGGAAGATATTTTTATATTTTAACTTTTTACAATATTGATTTCTTTGAAATCATAAAAGCCTATTTTCAGTGAATTTATCCCCAAAATTTCAAATAACACGGGGACCCCTATCGACAAAATTCACTGTTAGCTTCAATTAAAATCTGTCAACAGCTCTTCAGGAATTTCAATACGTGGTCTTTATGATCATATCCCATACTTTCTTTTAAAAAAACCTTTGAATACATGATAAATTTATTTACACAAACATAAATTCAAGCGATTCGTTTAATAAATTTAAAGGGGCAGCTGCTGCGTTAAAAATTCTAAAAAAAATGACTAGTGATATAAATGAAGATTCTAATTACAATTACAATATAATCATAACACTCCTGTAGCATTAAAACAACACTGTTTACAAACAAGTAAATCAAATGGAATAGAAGAAAACATAAATATTCCGAGTGAATTACCACAGGAATAGTGAAATCAATTGATTTTCGTGATAACTTATACAGAAAACTAGAGATCACCGACATAAACTCTGTAGAATTCGAGGCAAGATAATTTTATTTACGTACCTATAATGTTATTCTCAGCAGAAATATCTACTTGGCGAAAACAGACTATTATCACACTAGATTCGATAAGTACAAACGTGATTTAAAAAAAAAACTGGTAAACTATTAGCAATATTATCGTCTCGAGTGTCGACTCTAAAGTTTCTCACCTGGCAGGCCGTAGTCTGTAGCTAATACCTTGGAACAGGACTGCTGTTGGTGAAGGCCATTATCATCTTATCTTATTATCATCTTATCTGCCCGCCTGTCTCCTGTCACATCGGGAAATGTGCAATGACCGAGGTCAGAAGGCAGTTTCGAAATCCACTCTCGACGCATCTCTTCTTAATAACTTCTCAACACTCTACCTCATCGCACTTGGAGAAGGGTGCTATCCAACACTTAGCCTAGGTGTTCTATAGCATGCATCTAACTCGGGTGATTACATGCTAAAAGGTGCACAGATAAAAACAATAAATGCAACGGGGCTACTTAAATTGAGTCATTTCAACGCCGTACTGCATTCACAGCCAGTGTCGTCATAAAACAATCCAGTTAGCATGGCTAGTGCGAACATTATTTATATTGTCATAGCCTGATAACATCATATATTACCCAATATAATCACCAAACCCGAACAAAACAAACAAATTTATGTATTGTGAGATATGTTGTCAATCCAGTCAACTGTACACATAAGGTCAGTTATGAGGCAGGGCATCATTAATTAGTAAGTGAATTTTAACCAGGTAACTGGTAGATGCGACATGCGGTCTGCCTAGTCTACCACATGGTCATTCGCAGAGGTTGACTGCGCACAAATGCAACCTTCTCTCCTATAAGTGGGAGACAAACGGAATTGTTAACGCATCTATGCAGCTTGCGGGAATACCAGATATGGTGAATCTGTCTCCAGGACCATGTGGCTCAGGGGCGGATGGTTGAGGACCAACAACAAATCCTGATTGCGGTCTGGCTGAAGGATTGTGCAGGGAATACAGCTTTTGGAAAAGCAGTCACCCACTCCTTTAATTCAGACATGCCCCCAGTGAAGGAATGGCGATGAATGACATGACTTTTTGGAATAGTAGTACAACATCGGGGATGTATACCAATAGTAAAGTACACTTTGATGTTTTTTACTAAGATCGCTATTGCTTGGCCAAGAGCGGGCAATACAAAGCAATAGTTTGCAATTGCAAACTGCAAAACATATTTACTAAATTTACTTGACTACTGACGACAGGATAGAATTATTACATTCAGAAGACTGTTCGGTTAATTTATCCAGGTGAAAATAGGAGTCTCCAAAATTAACTGGAGGAAAGTCATTAAACACGTAACTGTGCTTGGTAACCCTCTGCAACTGGTCTATGCATCCCGCACACTTCCCCAGATTAAACAGTGTTTTCTACCGCAGAAGTGCAGAGATGGCTCATTTACCATCACTCATCACCACCCTATCAAATTCATTTCAATAGTTTGTGGGTCAATACGAATTTTGAAAATGTTTGTGTTGAGAAACATACTCCATCAATTCTGTGATTGTGGAGAAGCCCAGAGCTCCCCACAAATGCTGAAGTAGGCCATCCATCAACTGCACCCTTTCTAATAAATCAGAATCAGTGAATGGTGGATCAACATGCGACGATGAGCAATGTTGCGCCATCCTAGCATGTTTGTCCTCCAGAAATCCACATCTCAAGCAGTAGGCAGTGGGGATGATGTAGAGGGTTAAATGACAACCAAGGGTGTGACGTCGCAGAGTATTTTATGTGGTATACGTTACAGTGGCGAAGTTTTCGCTTTTGTGTGGTGCCACCACTTGTCTCAGAGTCATCATAATCAGGTACAAACTGGTGCTCGCTCCTCTTCTGTATCTATCATGACTGTGGGACAAGAGTCCGCGCATGAAGTTATAAGTCAACAATTAAACCCTGAAGGTGCTTCAGAGGACGGCGATGGTGGCCGGTTTGGACTTCAGGTGTGGCAGTTTCCTGCTATCTCACATCCTCTTTCCCAGCATCATCCCCCACTTCCTGAGCATCCCCGATGGTAACCGATTTTTCACCAGTTTGTTCCCCTCCCTTCTCGAGTACCCCCCTCGTCAATCACTTGTTCCTGCTCAGCAGCGGGAAGGCTATTTCCAGCCGTTACCTCCTCCCCAGGAGTGTCCCCAATAACATTCTCGACCCCATGTCTAGCTCTTCTATAATACCCACAAAGGAATCTCTGCAGTCTCATGCATCTTCAGGCGATCATGGTGAATTACATGGTGAGTCATCCCTCTGGGACTATTAGGTACAGCCCCTTTATGGAGACTGCAACTTTTTGCTCTTTCGTTGACTCGGACATCATAGACGCGCTTTTGGCGCGCCTTGGTGGACTGCAAGTTGGTTCGAACAAGCTCGTATATCTTAGGTAGTGTGTGGGCAAGATGGTTGACATACTCATGAGTAGAATGGCCGCTGAGACTTGCCTCGGCCATCCCGAGCATCACATCTACTGGTTGCAAGACCTCTCTGCCATGCATTAGCATGTTGGGTGTAAACCCAGTTTGCTGATTTATGTAGAACGAATTGTGCTTGCTAGTACCTGGAGATTGTCCTTTTCCAAATAACATCGGATCATGGCTAAAATCGTGCGATTATAGCGTCAAACCTGACCGTTGGAACATGGTCGATATGTGACGTTCCACATCGGCACCCGACCTATGTCGGAGCTTTAAATTTTGAGTTATGGCCATGTTTTGTTAAAATACAACTTCAAAGCAATATAAGTACAAAATATTGAAGATACCCTAGTTTTTATTTATTATATAAAAAATGATTTAATTTAAACTATTTAAACTATTTGTCAATTAAATTTAAACTTTGTAGGTCATTTTCTCAACATTTTGCGATATTTAGAGCTCAAGTTTCCAAATCTTGTTTTATCGATGATTTCCTAAATAATTGAGATATATTTATAATTTTTGGTGTATTTAAAACCTGAGCGCTGGCTCTTTAAACGCCACTTACTAACTAATTTTCTATATTTTGCGACATAGAACTGGTTTTGATATGGCACGTCACATATATGGAGTGATCCTAGTCTTGGTGACCTGCAGTAGGTCACATAGTAGGGCACCATCGAAGTTTCGACCCTGATATGTGTGGAGTTGTAACATGCATCCTTCGCTGGAGATTAAGCCATCGACAACAGCTCACGCAATGGTCTCCGCATTTTGCACAGCTAAGCGGTTGCATTCAACCCATTTGGTGAATTATTGATCCACCAGGACTACGACATACTGGTTGCCATGGAGGCTAGAAACAACTGGACCCAAAAATACTTAGGTGTACGCTTTCCATAGGAGCGCCAGCATGTTATTAGTCAGGTTTACTATGTTCGGATTAATAATTTCGTTGGCTTTTATGGGAGACTTGCAAATCTATGCATTTTTGAAAACTGTGTTGCATAGGTAATCAGAAAACCAATGTTTCCAATTTCCCAGATGTATTTATGTTGGCCATTTTGGATTTTCAAAATGGCCGCCATAATAATGTATTTGCAAGCCAGTTGGGGCCTTATAACTGCGCCCAGAGGTGGCACACACATGCCCAACCCTACTGACTGTGATCATGTAAGCAAATCAGCTGACTCACACTTGGTGACGCTCATCCGACGGTAATTTCATATGATATGGCTCTCTATGAGAAGGTGGTGCAGCTGCTAGATATCTTAAGCTGGTCTTGAAACAATTGCCCCCAGACTGGGCAAAGTACACGTCATCATGGCTGCTCTGCGAGCTCTTGGCGCCCCCATTAGTTGGGTAGGAGAAATAGGTTCCCGTGCACCCCCCGGACAACTAAATTCTGAAATCATTTTCAGCACCCCTAAGATATCTACTTAAAGAATTTTGATGTTCACTTTAAAAAAAATTGTCCCACGGGGGCCTAATTATCATATTTCCAAGATGGCCGCCAACCACTCTATGTCTAGGACACACTTATTTTGGTAAATCTGTAGCGCGTGTTTTTCGTCGATTTCTCCGTCAGTTATAAACCGATTTTCATGAAATTTTGTACAGGCCATCTCCAAGTCATGTTCGAACATCGGTAAAAATTTCGTAAACTGTTATGCAGTATTTCAAAAGTTAGACCATTTGACATGTAATAAATTAAAATTATGACGTCCCTTTATAAACCCATTACACTATTTCTGGAATTTTATTACATGTCAAATGGTCTAACTTTTGAAATATTCAATATAATTCTGCGATTTTTTCACCGATGTGAGGACATGACTTGGAAATGGCCTGTGCAAAATTTCAAGGAAATCGGTTCAGAATTGACGGATAAGTCGACGAAAAACATGCGCTACAGATTTACTAAAATAATTGTGTCCTTTTGTATAGTCGAAACACTCAATGTCATAAAACAGCAACTAAAGGACCGATTCGAATGATCTTGGTGTCAATTTTATTGTTTTCTGGGATGGTGAATTGAATGCAAAGGTGATCAGGATAATTTCATTGTATTTCAAAAGTTAGACCATTTGACATGTAGTAAATTAAAATTATGACGTCCCTTTATAAACCCATTACACTATTTCTGGAATTTTATTACATGTCAAATAGTCTGACTTTTGAAATATTCAATATAATTTTGCGATTTTTTTACCGATGTGAGGACATGACTTGGAAATGGTCTGTGCAAAATTTCAAAGAAGTCGATTCAGAATTGACGGATAAATCGACGAAAAACATGCGCTACAGATTTACCAAAATAATTGTGTCCTATAGTAAAGTCGAAACACTAAATGTCATAAAACAGCAATCAATGGACCGATTACAATGATCTCGGTGTCAATTTTATGGTTTTCCGGGATGCTGAATTGAATACAAAAGTGATCAGAATGATATATTTTTATTCATGTAATTTAGATAAAATTGACAGATTTTTTTCTAAAATGAGCAATAATGCACGCTTAATCCAAACTATCATGCTAATAATTCTTCAGTAAAATATCACAGAATGATAGATACTAGTAAATCATATGTTTCTATTAAAAAATAAGCAAAGTCTGGTAGTCATCCTCTGTCAACATATCAACATAGTTTATCTCCACATCCTCTTCCAGATTCGGCTCATCATCTGTGCAATCATTCTCGTCATTATCATTTTCAGTGTCACAAATGTCTAATAATTTAATCAAAGATGATGGCAATATAGGGCCAATGGACCATACAGGCTCCACAACTCCATCAGTTCTCAGCCACTCTTGACTTTCAGAATCTGGCTCGGGTTTCTCAAAAATTGCTTGGGCTGCATGTTTGTAACAAGCTAGGGCCTACATGATGATTGGGGGCGGGGGCCCTAGGGTAGTGGTTAGCACCGCTGCCTTTCACGGGGTTCGGTTCCCGGTCTCGGCGGTTTGAAAGAAACAAAAATGTTTCTTCCCCATCCACGTGTGAAACTCATTATTGTGGGGAGCCTCCGTGACCGAGAGGTAGCGTGCTCGGCTTCAGACCGCCAGGGCGCAAATTTCGAATCCCGTATCTGGAGGACAGTTTCATCTCATTCATCTGACCATCCTCATGAGGTTCTTCTGGCCCAGTTTAGCCTATATGTGCACAAAGGTGGCCTAAAGCCCGATTCATTTCATTTTTACATGATGATTGACTCGTTGAATATGTGGTATGAGAGAGTCCTGACATAGATCGAGGCAAGCGAACCATATCAACCTTTGACTTTGAGCTAAGAGTATCATCCTCTCCAACCATATCCTTGAGTAGTTTGCTTCTGACCACATTCACAGATCTTTCACAGGGCTTACCATACATGAAACAAGTAAATACTTCTAGCTGCTAATTTACCTCTGTTGTCACGGGCCACGACTCCCCAAGTTGTTTACAACGTTAAACAATGGGAATATTTTATATGGAGTTTTTTCAACGGGGTTACCTCCCCCTTCCCTTTGAAAGCACTGCTACAGTCCTCCCCTGAGAAGACATAGAAACCAAGTATAGTGGCAGACCAATCTTTTCCTAGTTCGTCAGCCAGTTCACCAATGTTGATGAGCTTCCTGTGCTTTCCTGTGCCAGTGTCAAGGTAGATAGTGATGGTCAGGTCATGTGCATGGAGAAGTAGGATGAAGAATATATCTGAATCCGGAGTATGCACAACTGCTGATTTAAATCTAAGATTCTCTGCATGGTGAAGATATAGGACAATCCGTGAGTCGGTCTCCTCCTGGTCTGATCGCAAAGAGTAGATCTCGTTTACAGTGACCTGACATAAATTAGAACACTGAAAACTAAACCTTTAATATCAATGTAAGCCCGTATTCTAAGACATATATATGTGGTGTAGTATTTCTTACGTGTCCATCTGAGGAGACGAGCTCATAGGCCATTCCGTCCACAATGAGAGAAGTCATCTTGTATTTTTCTATAAGACGTGATGCAGCCTTACTACTTCCACAGTTTTTATGACAATAAGATTTTTTTTCAATCCGTTATAGCGATCTACTAATCCGTTACAACTGTCTAGTCTCTCGTAATAACGGTCTACAATTTTGGTATAGCAGTCTAGTCTTTCGCTATAACGGTCCACTATTCCGTTATAACGGTTCAGTATTTTGTTATAACGGTCTATTAATCCGTTTTAACGGTTTGCTTATCCGTTAAAGCGATCTACTATCCCGTTATAACATCTACTATTCCGTTATAACCGCCTAGTATTTCTTCATACCGGTCTAGTATTTCGTTATAACGGTCTATTAATCCGTTATAGAGGTCTACTAATCCGTTATAACTGTATACTGATCCGTTATAACGATATACTAACCCGTTATAACTGTCTACTATTCCGTTACAACGGTCTAGTATTTTGTTATAGCGGTCCAGTTTTTCGTTATAACGGTCTACTATTCCGTTATAGGGGTCTAGTATTTCGTTATAACGGTCTACTATTCCGCTATAACGGTCTAGTTTTTTGTTATTGCGGTCTACTAATCTGCTATAACGGTCTACTAATCCGTTATAGCAGTATACTATCCCCTCATAACGGTCTACTATTTCTTTATAACGGTCTAATATCTCGTTAAAACGGTGTAGTATTTCGTTATAACGGTCTACTATCCCCGTTATACCGGTTTAGTATCACGTTATAACGATCCAGTATCACGTTATAACGGTCTACTATTCCGTTATAACCGTCTAGTATTTCGTTTTAACGGTCTAGTATTTCGTTATAACGGTATACTATACCGTTGTAACGGTCTAGTACTTCGCTATAACGTTCTACTATTTCGTTATAACGGTCTACTAACCCGTTACAACGGTCTACTATCCCGTTATAACGGTCTAGTATTTTGTTATGACGATGTAGTATAACGTTATAACGGTCTACTAATCCGTTATAAAGGCCTAATAATCCGTTATAATGTCTACTCATCCGTTATAACGGCATACTAGTATTTCGTTATAACTGTCTCATATTCCTTTATAACGGTCTACTGTTCCGTTATAATAGTCTAGTATTCCGCAATAGCGGTCTACTATTTCGTTATAACTGTCTACCAATTTTTTATAACGGTCTAGTATTTCGTGATAACGGTCTTGTATGTCATTAACAAGGTCTCGTATTTAGTTATAACGGTCTAGTATTTTTTTTAACGGTCTAGAGTTTCGGCATAATAGTATACTAAGCCGTTATAACGGTATACTAAACCGTTATAACGGTCTACTATCGTTTTATAACGGTCTAGTATGTCGCTACAACAGTCTACTATTTCGTTATAACGGTTTAAAACAAAATAGTGTACCGTTATATCGAAATACTGGACCGTTATAACAGATTAGTATACCGTTATAACGGATTAGTATACAATTATAACGGATTAGTACATCGTTATAACGGATTAGTAGACTGGTATAACGGATTAGAAGACCGTTATAACGGATTAGTAGACCGTAATAACGAAACTCTGGACCGCTATGACGAAATATTAGACCGTTATAACGAAACAGTATACTGTTTTAAGAAATACTAGCCCGTTATAACGGAATACTAGACTGTTATAACGAAATACAAGACCGTTATAACGGAATACTGTACTGTTATAACGAAATAGTAGACCGTTATAACGAAATACTGGACCGTTATAGAGAATACTAGACCGTTATAGCGAAATACTAGACTCTTATAACGAAATACTAGACCGTTATAACGCAATACTGGACCGTTATAGCGAAATACTAGACCGTTATAACGGGATAGTAGACCGTTTTAACGGATAAGTATATCCTTATAACGAAATACTAGACTGTTATAACGAAATAATACACAGCTATAGCGGAATAGTAGCTCGTTATAACGGATTAGTAAACTGTTATAACGAAATACTAGACCGTTATAACTAAATAGTATACCGTTATAGCGGTTGTATTATTATATATCCTATTTGGTGGCTGTTAAATGTTTAGTCTAGTTTTAATATAACTGTTGTCGACAAGACATGGAAAAGCACCATTACCTAGTAGAAAAAAATACAGTCTATTCAGTATGAAATGAATACCGAATGATCGAATAATCGGTTTTATATATATCATGGTGACAGGGAAAGTTTTCAAATTTTTGTGCTGCGCATTTACCAGTTAGGCTAGATATAGAGACGAAATTCCTGATTTCTTATTTCGAACATGCATGTCGAAAATAAGAAATACGTGAATTTCTTCTCTATATCTAGCCTAACTATACAGAGAGGGAAATGGCGCAATGGTTAGAGCGCGGAGCTTTGCAAATGTTGCTGCCTACCGTGCGGCTTCGAATTCCGCTTGGTGCAGGATTTTCAGAGAAATATCATGTTTCTCCCCTCTCAATGTTGGGACATTATTTCGATGTTGTGTCCTTGGGCAAGGCACTTTACCCTCACATGCTTTACTTGTAAATGAGTACCTGGTAGGACAGAGATGGCAATGTGTGCGATTAGTTCCTAGCGCCGAAATGGCTGCAAGTGCTGTATGCTCCAAAAAGGGAGTTGAAATGGTACATGAATGAACAGGTCCAGTGACCAGGGGTAATATGTGTGAAGCGCACAGAGCATTGTATGTGCGCTATATAAGAACTCACCATTATTATTATTATTATTATTATTATTATTATTATTATTATTATTATTATTATTATTATTATTATTATTATTATTATTATTATTATTATTATTATTATTATTATTATTATTATTATTATTATTATTATTATTATCATTATTATTATTATTATTATTATTATTATTATTATTATTATTATTATTATTATTATTATTATTATTATTATTTTAATTTTTATTATTATTATTATTATTATTATTATTATTATTATTATTATTATTATTATTATTATTATTATTATTATTATTATTATTATTATTATTATTATTATTATTATTATTATTATTATTATTATTATTATTATTATTATTATTATTATTATTATTATTATTATTATTAACTGGTAAATGCGCAGCACAGAAATTTAAAAACTTTTGCAGTTCTAGTTTATGGACATGTTTACATCATATTAAGAAACCAAAATACCGATTTTTAAATCACTTACACATCACCATGTTGTTGAGAATGTGATTTCAATTGAAACAAATGACCACTATTTTTTTATTTATTGCACCCACAAAAACAAAGTACCGCCTGATGCATGAGCCTCACGTGTGATAGATCCAGGTGCAACTAAAATCCCCCCTCCCCCTACGGACGGGGGATGAAAACCTGCTCGCTACTTCTATTAGGATACTAGGGTCACGCTAAGAATATAGTCTATATACAATTTAACTGTCGAATCGAACAGTTATAATCAATAATTATAGGAAGCCGTAATTTTCTCTGAATTTATGTGTTTTTAACAACTTCCAGCTCCCTGGACCATTAGACTGGAGAGACTAGAAAAAGGTGATGACATCAACGCCATACTTTTCGCTCACATGGCTTACACTATTCATCTATCTACAGTAAGCCTATAGATAATAATGTGGTCCCGAATTAGAAGACATTGCTTTGTTGACCAAACTTGTTGAAAGTGACATGATTGCTACATGTAGGATAGTAAATGTATAGACAGTGACAACAATGTAGGCCTACAACCAATTACATTAATGGAAATCAAGATAATAAAACTGAGCTGTCAATTATCAGATATGGCTCACTTACATAGGTTGATGTAGATAGATGTAATTCTTGGAAAAAATCTAGGCCTATACATGCCACCACACTGAAGCTCAGGCTCCTCTCAGTTTTCTCTGGCCTCAGAGCACATATACAGTGAAGACACGTTTGAAAAAGAAATTGAAACAGCTCTGAAGAAGACATGTGATCATAAAAACAGGTTTTGTCGGTTTAACCTTGAAATGACCTTGATATCCCAATTATTTATCAATATTTTGCTATGGGAGCCCAAGCTGATGTTTTACAATGGTGCATAATTAGTTTGATTTGGTCCGTTCAACTAAATGTTGAGGAAGGAGCGTAATAAGTGGAATACTTAGGAGATAGCCCCCCCCCCCCCTCTCAAGGCTAATACTGTCCTAATATCCTAAAATGTGTGTTGACAATATATAGGACGAACAATAAGTCAAAACCTGTCTTTTGTAACAAATGACTGCACCACAACAGTGTGGAAATTGATAAAAAGTGGACATTTTAACTATTTTTTGCCAGTTTGACTTTCGAATATTTGACACACTTTTGGGATATAGAGCAGTGAATATTTTCACAGTGGTCATCAGAGGTTAAATCCAGTTTACCTCCACATCTAGAAATGTCCCTTAGGATATGTTCTACAAGTGGTAGAAATGTCATGCTTTAATCATAAAATGCACAAAAGGTTACCTTATCTGCTAAACTATATAGGCTATATATCAAGGACACACTTATTTTGACAAATCTGCAGCGCATGTTTTTCGTCGATTTATCCGTCGATTCTTAATCGATTTCTTTGAAATTTTGTACAGGCCATGTCCAAGTCATGTTCTAACATCGGTAATAAATTAGAAAAATTATATTGAATATTTCAAAAGTTAGACTATTTGACATGTAATAAAATTCCAGAATTAGTGTAATGGGTTTATAAAGGAACGTCATAATTTTAATTTATTACATGTCAAATGGTCTAACTTCTGAAATACTGTATATAAGCTTACGAAATTTTTACTGATGTTAGAACATGACTTGGAGATGGCCTGTACAAAATTTCATAAAAATTGGTTATTAATTGACGGACAAATCGACGAAAAACATGCGCTACAGATTTACCAAAATAAGTATGTCCTAGACATAGAGCGGTTGGCGGCCATCTTGGAAATATGCTAATTAGACAATTTTTTTCAAAGTGAACATCAAAATTTTTTTAAGTAGATCCTAGGGGTGCTGAAAATGATTTTAGAATTTAGTTGTCCGGGGGGTGCACGGGAACCTATTTCTCCTACTCAACTACATAGAGAACTCGAGTAAACATGTAGATGATACCTGGATGGTTCTGCCACAAGACAGATCCTGGAATGCACTCACAACAAGTGCGCTCTCCGTGCCCACAACTCATATGTAGTACTGTATGAGAGGAGTTTTTCGCGAATAACCTACAACTGAAGGATGCCTGCCTGAAAGCAATGGAGAAAGTTGAAGCTGCCTGTTTGAAAGAGGATAAATACAAGAAAGAAGCCAACACCACGTTCCTTCAAGCCCTGACCACTGTTGCACTAGAGAGACATTTCATGACTGGGAGACTGAGAGATCAAATAGTAGTAGTAGTAGTAAATCATTGCTTTACGTCTCTTTTCAGTACAAATGGTCTTTTAAGTAAAACTGTAATACGATAAAAACGTTGTTGCCGATTGATGAGATTATGATGTACAGATGATGATGTGAGGGTGGGGGTGATAGGGCGAGATGGGTTATTAATTAAAAATCCATGACAAAAATCCGTGTAGATCTGAAGGAGTCCAAGGATCTCTACGGAAGGCTGATAGTACTCGCCAGGTCCAACGGAGACATTGACAAGAAACAAGCCATCGGGAACTACAAGTTCACGTTGACACCAAGGGCACTGTACGTGCCAAACGAAGCAATGCTGCCATGCACTGACAAATCAGAATAATCCACCTCCTTGAGAAGTTTAGAGACTGATGTCTCTTACAAGAGACTATGATGTGGTCATTCTGGTGTTTGACACCGACAAGGCTGACTCCCTGAAGAGTGCCACAAGGGAGAAAAGGAGACAAGGGAAGGATCCGATGCAGTATCAGATCAGAGATAATACAAGCATCAAACATATCTCGTTTGCTTTCACATGACAAGACGAAGGATGATATGACTGAGTATCTGGGAGCAAGAACCCTGGAGTAATAAAAAAACTCGCCCAAGGTAGTCATCACATTGGCCTCAGGACATGCCATAAGCAACAGTGAGCTACTCTTCGAGGACAACAACCATGAAAAGGCTGTTAATCCACCATACAGTGTTGGCATGACGCCGCAACCCACCTGATGCAGAGTTAATGGTCTTCTTCCCAGACACATATGTGCTGCTGCTCGTCATAGACAATTATGAACTGCTGCTGAGAAGTACGTCCTTAAGAAACACCCTTTTTTAAGGCCGTCGTTATGAATATTCAAGATGGCCGCCTTGTTGTTACGTTTAGCTTATTGTACTTGATATAACTCGATTCCTTGACTCTCCAAATGTAGGTTTAGTCAATAAAATCGGGACTCTATGCCACCTATATGTTGATATTTTAAATATATATATATATATTATGGCGGGCATTTTGACAATCCAAGATGGCCATAATATATACGTTTGGCAAATTGGAAACATTGGTCTTCTGATTGCCTATACAACACCGTTTTCAAAAATGAATAGGTCTGTAAGTCTCCTAAAAATGCCAACGAAATTACATATTGAACTTGACTATATGCTCCTAGGCCAGCTCTGGCTATTTGATTAGTTTTTTTTATTTTTAGTGCACACAGTGCAATTGTGGCACTAATGAACCTGGAACCAAAATCAGCAACCTCGACTTCAGATTCACTGTCAGGTGTAGTGCGAGATGAGGCACAGATAATTTGCTTACCAAAGACTACCTAATTTTTGTCTAAATCTATTACTGAATGTGTGTGTTTCAAAAGATCCAAACCCAAAATAAAATCATCAGATATTTATGCGACGACAACATTTTGAAGAACAATTTGTTTTCTAATTTTGAATGGGAACTCCCCTGCCCTCCATAGTGAAATGGCACTACCCCTACCTGCCCCACGAAGATTTGTTGGAGCGCCAGTACAAAAACTTTTAGTGAGGCATAAAAGCTTTTTTTAATCACAGTTACCTGCGCGACTGTGTCCACTATACCCAACAAGGCAACTCCCCTAATACTAACAGGAATGGTCAATATAACCCATTTACTCGGTAGTACACTAGTTTCCAAATATGTTGGGCAAGCGTGAGCAATCACTGCCACTTCTTTATCCAACACACAATTCCCACTTGCAGCAACAGGCGTACTACCACTAGCAAACTTGGCAGATATTTTCAAAAAATCCAGCTCAGAGCAAGTGTCTGCAATCAATGTAATCTCATCGCCAAGAGCCGAAGTCCCCGATCCATCAGCTTTGCTAGTTGACCAAATTTCGTCGGGACTGAGCGTAGGTCAGGACACTCAGCCCTATAGTTGATGAAAGGGTGGCTTATTCTGACCAATCTCTGATAAAATGGCCAATTGCCGAGCAATTAAAACAGCGTGACTCGGCGGGTGACCTTGACCTTCGTCGCGGGCTCGGGGACCTAGATCAGACAAAATCACATGGAAATGAAGTATTACACTTGCTCCTAGCTTCATTTCTTGAAAAAAAATCATATTTGACCTCGAGATTAACCTTTGCCCTTGAATCTACAAAAATGCTCAAACTTGTCAAGCTGGCACTCATCGGATTTGAATTAGGCACTAAATAAACTATTAGAAACATCAAAAAAACATTGTATATGTCACAAAACAAGGTTAGGTCATCTCTAGCTCGGACTATATGGGGAGATCAGCCCATCTCGCACTGTCTGCTTTTCCCTTCACTGCTCAGGTTGATTTTGTCGTTTTAGATAGATATTCGTACGAGAAAATGCATACTGCATCGTTGGTACGGCGAGATGGGCTGATCTCAGCACTCGTCACCATATTTTAGTGCAATATACAAGGTCGATTTTTTTGATGTGGTGACTTGTGCTGAGATGAGCTCATCTCGCCTTCCTAGCGATGCCGTATGCATATATTATTGCACTCTTGCGGTTGGCTTTCATTGTGAGACGTATGTTGAGATCAGCCCATCTCGCACTCTCTCATATACGCCCCACGGATCATATCAGTTTGATTTTACCGTTTCAGATAGATATTCGTAGGAGAAAATACATGTATTCAGCATCGTTGGGTACGGCGAGAAGGAGTGATCTCAGCACTCGTCACGTCATCAAACACTCGCCTAAAGGCTCGGGCTTGATGTGGTGACTTGTGCTGAGATGAGCCCATCTCGCCTTCCCAACGATGCCGTATGCATAATATTCT
>OZ024912.1:42313772-42426272 GCA_964017125.1 Flabesymbios commensalis | reverse complement strand
TTGATTTTGACTCCTCAGATGGTGTACTTTGAGAAACAGATCAGTACCCTTGAAGTACCTTTGGGAAAAACCTGGCATTCAAGATGGTGTCTAAAATGGCCGCCATAAATAGGGCAGTTTGCTAACTTGATTAATAAGTGGCACGAATTGTCATAATTATAATACATTTTTTTATGGTTTTAGGGTATAAGGAATTCAAATAAAATGTTGTGTTTTTATTTCAAGGTCAAGGGCAGAAGTTAAAACAACGTGATGCATGGGAATAATTCTTCGTATGATGTTTTGCCCTCTATTGACATTTAAAACCCAGTAACTGGTGCAGTGTTTTTTTCAACTTATATACACTACACAATAGTTAAATTTAATTCAGAATTGGCAACATTATGGCTAAATATGTTATGCTCCTATGTGTTCACTGTTGCAGTCATGATATGTGATATACCCCCAGTGTAACAAACCAGCTTCAAAACATGACTTCTTCCTCAATTTAACTATAGACACCATGTGATTTTTTTCTAGACGCTCCATAACATTATAATAATCTTATACATTGCTTAGTCTTGTTGTTGAACAAATAATATCGAAGTTAATACAACGTCGTGATCTAAGGTCAGCATGTGAATAATTCTTCGTATGATGTTTTGCCCTTTATTGACCTTTAAAACCCAGTAATTGGTGCAGTGTTTTTTTCAACTTATATATACAGCTCGTTACACGATGCATGTTTTGGTGGCAGAATCTTGACATTTGAATGAGTGTTGACAATTATATTGCCAATTTCGTCACTAAAAGTCCATGCTTGAGCTCATGCTAAACACCCACATTTTGAAAACTCAATCAGTCAGATTTGTCATTCACTTTTAAATATATTGTACATACAATCATATAATTTCCATGTCGTATATGAAGATTAATTAATATCTGATTTTTTATGGCAATACATATTATTAGTCATTGCGATTTATTTTTGTTTAGATCCATATTGGCCCGTGGAACCAGTTTAGGCTGCAGGAAAATTATGGAAAATAAAATTAATTATCATCATTATTAACAAAAATGTTTGAACACTTAATTGATTGATATTTCAGTAATGAGACTGAAATCACCTACATAAATAGTGATGTCCAGGTACAACACAAATCAAATGATATTTTTTTTAGCTGACCCAGGATTATCGTGATGCATAAAGATATGTCATGTGTACTCGCTCGAGTTCAATGTCATAGCTATCTTATTTAAATCTTAGAAAATATGAACTGAATTGAGCTATTTTTCAATGTGACAGATCGAAACCTTAGAGGCTGGTGGAAAAACAGGGGTATGTTTCCAGAAGGGGGAACAAAGCACGATGTGTTAGTGCAGTTTTATTTTTTTTTTAAATGGCTCAGTTAGGGGAAATGGTGAAAACGTGCTTTTTTTAAATGCTGGTCATTTAGCTGAAAAACTGAACAGCTATGAAAAATAATAAAAAAATAAAGAGTGTTCAAGTATATTATATTTCAACTGTAGTGGTGTCTAGTTCATTATTCATGAACTTTATATTGCTTGACCTTGACCTCCAATGTTTTCATCGTGTTAGCTAATACAATGAAGTATGAGGTAGGGGGTCTTACATAACATTATTTTTACCGAGATGCCATTAAAAAAAAAAATCGTTGACGTCATAGAGTTTCCCAGAGTAGTAGGTATGTAATATACTAGGGGTCGGTCAGTCACAAGTGACGTATTGACGGCTGAATGCAAAATGGAACTTATCGATTAAAATAAATTGTTCAGCTGCATCATAAAAACAATTATGTGCCCCCTCTCCTATACTTCATTGTCTTTGATTGTAACATTTTCAGGACGAGAGCAGTATATACTATAATAGGTAGTTTCATCATACAAGTCTTCTATTCTGTGAAACCATTGACGCCACCGGAAATGCCCTTGAATGGCCACTCCGCGAAAATAATGTTATGTATTGGCTTGCTGGGTGAAAACATTAAATGTTAAGGCAATTGAGTTTCACAGAATTCATAGCGAGACCCAACTGCTCCAATAGTTATTCTACGGCTCGAGTCTTGTACGATAAGAAGTTCTAGTGGAGGATTTATGTTTCTATTTCTAGTACAATGACGAGGCCGAACAATGGTTGCCTAAAAGTGTGACAGAAGAAACAAAATACAGCCACCAGATATCCTGGTACCCAACAAGCAGCCCAGCAAACACGGCGTTTGCGACGTTGGCCCAATAGTACCCGACCATTGGGCAACGTCTCGTTTTTAAACATCAGATATTCACCCTATATAGGTGTATTGTTTAGCTAACGTCTACGTCACAATGTTTAAACACAAATAAAAAATATTAAAAAAAAAGTTCAATGTACTGTGTTTGCTGGGTAGTGCTGCGCGTGGCTGCGTATACGACAATGGCTCTGTATACATCCAGTATATATTGGTTTAACGGTTGTGTTTACTGGGAACAATAAATACATTTAATAAAGGTAAACAGAATAGTTTTAAAAAATCTAAATCAAATTATTAACATTGCTGATAGCCATTTAGCCATACAAGTTGTTTCGCGTTTGGACATGATTCCAAATCAAGTTTATAGATTTTAGCACGTTTATTGAAACATAGTGTGTCACGGCTGCTTCTCTTTCTGCGAAAAACATTAGATTAGTAAAATAATAACCTTTTTTAAAATATCCCACAAAGGAGCCAATTAACAACTTTGGGGTGTTATATTGGCCCGGCAGTGAGACTTCCAGTAGACAAAGTTGTATACAGTGGATACGCAATCATTTTACTAATTTATGCCACTCAATAGTATCACTGAAGTTAAGCAACGTCGCTCCCGGTTCATAATTGGATGAGTGACCGCCTGGTGACTGCCAGGTGCTGTATACACTCGTTGGGCTCAGAGAACCACGTAAATCAGATGGCTCGTCTAACTGGCCTAGAGTTGGACGTAAAAGAACCTCAATGGACGTAGGCGCAGTTTCCATTCGGCGAGACCCCAGAAAATCCACAATGAGTACTTGGCACATAAGGCGAATCTGCTTGGAATGAAAATAGCTTGATGCGCCTCAATGGCATCTCAGCTGTATATCTCCCCGGAGACTGAGTTGGAATCTGAATGATAACAGACCTTGCTAAGTTACTCTCGATGTTCAGCGCTCTGAACAGCCTCCGGCTGGATACATGCGCTATATAAGATTTCATTCATTCATTCATTCAATATTACCTTTTCATATTCTAGCTGTTGCAACGAAAGAGGCTACTGTCAAATGCGGCGAAGAACAGAGAAGTTGAATTAGTGTGGTTTTAATGTTACTCAACAGTTTGGAAAGCTGGCTCAACATTATACCAACATTGGGTCAACGCCTCATGTCCATTTATTGTGTTCATTGACTGGAACGTTCTCCATCTGGGATACAGGGCGCGGGCCCTGTTGCAGTCGCTAATGCTGTCGGACTGCTTGGAAAGTCGGTGATCGCGGGTTTGAGCCCATTCTCATTCATCAGATCCACGATCCTTCCACTAGCGTCAGCTGGTGGCTCTGATTGATTACACTGTAGAATGTGTTCTGTAGAAATAGTCATTACCTTGACCTGATTTTTTATTTGACCATTAAGGCAATACCTAGCAAAAAGTATATCCTTGACATTCTAAACCACAGGGTCAGGCCTTGCCTGGCAAGCCTGGCCAATTTTATTTATGGCCGGGAAGAGGCAGCCATGACACGTGACTGCCATGCCTGGGTTAATTGAGGCGATGAATAATTTATAAAATATTTATAAAACTCAGAAAATACATTATAAACACATAGTCAATGTTGATTTTATGTTGGGCCAGCGTCGCAGAGGTTGAAATACATCGATCCAACATTGTCAATCTTACAGTGTAAACATCGGCCCAAATGTGTTCTTAATTTTGGGCCTGCATCACAAACGATGGACAAATTTTCAAACAATATTGGGTCAGTGTACTGTGCTGACTGAGACTGCACACCAGTTTGTCTTACACAAAAGCAAGTCTACAATGCCACAAATAAAAAAACACAGATTCAATGTTGCTCTTATGCTGGGGCGACATTGTATAGGATGATACTAGGAATATAATGACAACCATAACGCAGCAATTACAGAACAGATTCTCAAAGCTCTGTGGCAGGCTTGTCTGCCCCTGAGAAGGAGGCTGGATCAAACCCCGCTCTGGCATTCAAGTTTCCAACAAACAAAATATTTCTTCCCAGCTCACTCGTAAGTATCCATTATTATTGGAAGCGGGACCGAAAGCGAATTCGACATAAGACCTCCAGGGTTTGAATTTGACAATGTCAATGACAATGCCAGTGACAATGACAATGACAATGAAGTTTATTCATGGTCTCAGTGGATACAAAAGAGCCTGGCGGACAACATGGTATTATACAAAATTACTTACATTATTCATAATTATTCGTTATTTGTTTTATAAAAAAAAACACAAATATTAATAGCCCATGTCCTAATAAAGGCATGGGACATAATTATAAAGGCATGGGACACAAAATAGATTTACAATATACAATATACAATAATACATACTGGGCCACTGTCTGCGACGCTGGCCCGGCAGTGAAACATTACTGAATAAATGTATTTTATCTATTTTATGTAGGGGTGATTAAAAGGTGTCGGTATAAAGTCATCTATAACAAATAACCCCCTATTGCCTGGTCAAGTATTCATTGAGTGGGGCTTCACCCGACATGTACATCATTGAATCGAGATCGATCAACATAGTAAATCAGAAAATCTTGAATAAATCCGGAAGAACAGCTGGAAATTCTCAAAAAAGAAATAGCACACCTCCCCAATAACTAAGGATCATTGTGCCAAGGTTTGAAGTTGATTGGATGAAAACTCATTTTAACCTTTAGACTGCTAAACATATATACGTTTTATGACGTTGCTGAACATGTACATATACGTGTGAAAAAACTAGCAAAATAAGAGTGGGTATTGTCGCAATGAGAAAATAAAAGTATTATGCTCGTCATACGTGGTAGGAATAATTGAGGATCGTGTTTGGCGTTCATTGTGTCTTGTTTTTGCGATTGTTATCCGTAAAGGTGCCACCTAGCGGGTATTTTAGAACTACAAATAACAGGTGCACGCTGACAGCAAATGTTTATTTACCAACAATACTGTGGTCATTTTAACCAAAGAAAATATAATATTTTTTAATCCAAAAAAACACTCTGACTATACAAAATTTTAGAAAGACGGTTTTATCAAAAATTAGTTTATATGGGTCCCCAGCTTTACAAAAAAATGGTTTCAAAAATGTGTTGCCTACATTTGCATCTATTTTTTATATTCCAAATGGCGGCCACAAGAACAGTGCAGAAAGTGAAAATGCGCCATATCTCAGTAACCAGTCATCATATGAAAACAAATAATGGCTCTACACATATGTTTTCGGGTACGGGGAATGCGTTGGTGGCATTATTTTTGTCATTCAAGGTCAAGGTAACACCCTGGATCAATGTCATAGGTCATTAACAGCCACCAGCAAGTGAAAATATGCCATATCTCAGTGACTTGTACTCATATAATAACAATTAATGACTCTACACCTAGGTTTTCGGTATGGGGAATCCGTTGGTGGCATTTGATTTTTGATTGAAATGAGCTGAATTGAAGCAAACCCAACTAAAATAGACTATGTTCAGCTATTTTAACCTGATTTGACCTTTCTGTGACCTTGCGATGACCTTTTTATGACCTTTGGGTAACACTAACGTCCAAGCCCAACCCCAACCCATGTCACCATTTGTACTTGGGTTGAGGTTCATCATAATGTATTTGAAGTACTGGCCATTTAGTCAGGGCTGTTAGGGCAATAAATGGACTTGGGGCAAATTGTACTAGATCTACCAAATTTAGCCCAGATGTCGACAAAACCCTACTTGATCGATTTTTGGTGGATTCCAAGAAAGGCATCGCCTTGCGCCACCGTAGGGGCTAAATCTAAAATGGCCGCTACTAGATATCAGAAATATCATAATTAAGCAATATATTAATTAAAATCCTAATTTAATCAAAATAAAACTTGCTACTGAGAATCCTAATTTATGATTTTTATGTTTTTCATAAGTTTTGATTGATTTCTCCCCAAAATGTCACATTTTTATGTGATTTATTGGCACAACGCTTAATTATCATGATCTGTTCATACTACAGTGTATAGGTGGGAAATACATGTGAGTTTTACCGTAATATTTGTTGGATATTACTATCGAGCAACTACCATGCAACATTACCAATATTATTAAAATCCGCGATTAAAAGATATATAATTATACATAATAATATAATACATGATCGCTCTTTCTGATGACACCAGTACAGAACCAAGTTTATAGGTGAAATAGTTTTTGAGTTACATGCAATTTGGTGTCTAAAATCAACTGCCGGAGTTCTACATTTCTTGTTTTGCATTTCTGGTATGATGCATGATGTTTTTATCGGATGTCATGTTAAGCGTATACGCTGGACTTATGACGATTTATGCTAATGGTTTGTTTATATCATGTAGAAATAAAGCGCTCTAAAATTTGTATTAAGCACCAAAAACACGTCATAGGAGCTGCTAACTATTGGTAATGGGTGACACTTGAATTCTAACTTAGGCTACATGTTAACAGTTGATGTTAGCAATGTCGGTACCTTTATGGTATTGCTCAACAAATGACATTGAATTAGATATGCATGTTATGATGTGATGATCACTGTGGCATGAGGTTGTGACCTTCATTGACATTGCTTCATAACTTAATAATTGTTATAATGTTTTCAGTACACATTTAAATCATTAAAAATATCACGTTTTGGTGCCAGCATCTTTAAAATTGATTTGATATTGACAAAAATAATAACCCCCTTCCCCACGTAATAAAATGCCCCGTATAAAAAATTAAAACCACAATTTTTATTTTATTGTACACACTAGCTGGGGCTGTTCCACAAGGTCCATACTATCACGCGATCTCATCAGACCTTGGCTACTTTTGTTGTTGAACGAAATTAAATTTTCCTATTCGTGTGCCTGGATTATGGGCTCTGCGATCAGTTTTGAATGGCGTAGCAATGATTTATTTAGGCAAGTTCGCAGCATAATCGCATTACCTCGTCTGCGTCAATCTTTTGTGATAAAAATCGCAGACAGCTTCGCCCAACGCCTCGATGATATGAGCATACTGGTCTTTGCGATTATATTAAGATGACTTGTCTTAGCGATGACTTTTAGGCAAATTTTCAGCATGATCGCATTCAGTCGCAGATTTGTCTGTGTCACTCTTTTTCGATAAGCAGACAGCCTCGCCTGATGTCCCCTAAAGCTCCCTGTGATTGATACGTCTATAGTTTGTATTATCTGCAACTGGACTGATACTGCACTTGGACGGACTCCGACCAGTCTCAGGCAAGTCGCTTAAAACTCCCAGATTGGTCGCAGCATAAATACTTGTTATTGCAACACTTCTCATGTCGAAGACAACACTCTAATGGACTATGAGCAGTCGCCGGGTGATTGGAGACGACTGCTCTCATAGTAGGGTCCAAAACCATGATTCCGTGACCAACCCTTGGCAAGTAAGGTTTGACGATAGTTTTAGGTATTTGTCAAAAAGTAAGCTCCTACCCCTCTTTAGAAAAGGTGGGCTGAATATTGTAGAACGTAAAATCCAAAATGGACACCATCGATCACAGTGAAAAGCAAGTATTTACTTAGTTCATTCAGTGGTCAGGCACCATTACCATGATGGTAGACACCACAATATGAATATATTTATATTCAATAGTTAACCAAATCAATTTATTGTTTGACCTTGCACAAATGGCGGCCATTTTGGATTTAACCGACAAAGCAATATCTAATGTACTTCCTGGCTACACCGCTATGTCGGGTATACCTCGCAACCCTATCGCGGACATGAAAATAAAGAATCTTCATCTTTTTTGTCCAAAATTATATCAGTTTTGTTGTTTTGCCTTGCACAAATGACGGCCATATTAACCCTTTCAGGCCTGAATTTACCATTGTCATCTTCATCCACTACAAACCGCGAATTGCTGTCGCAATACTCGACTTGTAGTGGATGAAGATGACTTGAAGTGAGTGAAAAAATTAAGAAAATTGTCATCTATTGGCAACAGTTTCTAGGATTTTTTTCTTTTAAAACTCCCTAGTTGCAGGAAATTAAATCTGTTTTCAGGGATGTAACATGATGCTCTAATGCATCGTGGGGCCTTAAAGGGTTAAATGCCCTGCAAAGGCCCTGCAAATTCAAACTGCTTACTTTCCAAGTAATCTGTTACTGCTGTTTTCCTTTACAGGGCAGAGTTGATGCTTAATTTAGCAAACGACACCATTTGGGGGTTATTCATTTGTTTTAAATAAATAGTACAGTGATGCAGTGTCGTTTGAAGCGTTATAGCAATTTCAGCTCTAAATGTGCGGAACATAATGTATGACAATAATATTAAGCATTGTGCAGAGATGAAAGAGTGTTTGCTATTTGTCAATTGTACAAAATTAAGCGTTTTCGTAAAAGAAGAAAATAACAAAACAGTGCGTCTCTATAAGTCACAGTGTATCTGATAACATAGCTCTTTATTATGTGTGTATTTATTTTTCTAGCTTTGCTGATAGAAAATGTGTTCCAGACCCATGGTGTTTTGACAGTCAGCTAATCATATTGTTAGATGATAACAAAATGGAACGCCCAGATGGTACGGAATGTATTTCTTTAAAATACCATAACATACTGTGCGTAACGTAAACCAACGTTAAACTAACATTGATACAACGTCTTGTGCCTGGTTGGTTTATACAATTATCTAATGGTCAGTACAACAAGTATTAATGTTTTCCTATGTTTTTTTTTTATTTATTATTATTTCAGGATACTGTGAGCTGGGAGACCACTACTACAAACCTTCTGAAAAAGACGGACATTACTACATGATGGATAGTTATGATACATCAATTGAAAGCCACCTTGACTGCCCACCAAAATATGTATTTCTGTTATCTTACTGCGCATGTATCACTACCGAATCAGTTGATGTTTGTGAAAACGAGCCTGGTTTAGTGGCCTACTTTGCATTTGACACAACATTCAAAGATATTTCCTGCAATCAGTATGATGCAACTGCTATAGGTAAGTAAACGGCATACATAAGTGTAAAACTTAATATAAAACCAGCTCGTACGATCTTGTCGAACCATGTATATTTATTATCAGAAAACTGTGGACTCCGTATTCCCAGTAAACACAAACAAATCGAATAACATTTATAAAACCTCGCCACGGTTTAACATTGCAATATTGTATAAATGTTATATAAATGTTTCGTGTTTACTGGGTTGAATGCGTTCCGGCGATATTAGACGGACATGGTCAGCCTCCCACGATCATGGACCTCGCTAAAAGTTGACTTAGCATCGCTGCTTGAATATAGTCTTGAAGTATAATAATTATATATAAAATACACGAGATAAAAATTATTGTCGTGTCTGATCAACCCGTCTTTACGGCCTCTATCTCTAGTATCTCTTCGGTACCTGGTTGAGTCACACTTAATGATCTTATCTTCCTCTATGAACCATTGTCGTCGCCGGATTGACTCCTCATTATCAGCCCAGATACGTCGATACAGATTAACCCTCAAACTGATTTTCCATTAACCATTTGGCTGCTGCTGCGTTACTTTATAAGCTGCATTGTCTGTGCATTTCCTGAAGACTTAGTCATAGAAGTCGCCCCCTTCCCAACAAGCGAGAGAGAACGTAGCGTACCGAGCAAATGCAAAATATTGGCATAACATTTGTCTTCGACATTGGTCCGACGTTGTACAATGTTATACAAATGTTTTGTGTTTGCTGCGTAGCGATGGCGGTTGTTGAATTAGTTGAATAGTGTGTAATTGTACTCTAAAGGCTGCATAGTTTTTATTGGAAGAGTTTCTAAGCTACGATATGAATATCGTCATATGTTAGATTGAAAACTTTCTAATTTTTCGAGCTATATCACGGAAGTTATCATTGCCATCAATAGTTATGAGAATTCTTCTGATTGGGGCATAAGCTTCGAGGGGGCGACATATTACTAACTTATATCCCGAAAGTGTAGACATTTTAAACATCCCGGTTATGCTTTTTGCAGGCGAAGCAGAATTGGTAGACGACTGCCTGGATGGACGTGGATGTGTCAAATTTAATGGTGGGAAGATAGAGATCCCGCTATTCAAAAACTGGTTCGGAGCTAACATTGATCAGTTCTCTATGAGCCTCTGGGTTTACTGGACTGACCCCTCTGGCCCAGCAATACAGGTACTTTTGTACTGCCATGCAAAGCCAAAAGGCAGTATCTAATTACTTTACAAGTAAGCAGATACCGTCTTTTAGCTTTGCAGAACAGTAAACCATACATACTGATCAATCAGAGACAGTAGGGTGGGATGTCATATACATGTAGGCCTTAGAGGAGTAAAATATTTTTTATTTACAGAGATATGTAAATAAAATGTTGTGTTTGCACTTTTGAATAGTTAATTTCATTTACGGAAATAGTACGCACGATTTTAATTTGTTTAGCTAAACGTAAATATAGATGGAGAAATACCAAACGTATAACCAAATTTGAATATAGTTGCCCCGAACATGATAATTATACTGCAGATAGGCTTTATTTGAATTACAAGTAAATTCCAAAATATATGTCATTTGGCTTTATCTGCCCCAACATAGTAAGCATTAGAATTTAGAGCCTAGTGTCTTATTAAACATCAAAATATGACAATTAGAAGTTAAAGCCGATCATGTGTCGTACATGCTTAGTGAGATGTCCTGGGTGGCGCTAATACTTCCCCGTATTTTATTTCGCTTTTTGTACGAATATGTATCTGTGTACATTATTACCATCTAAACTGCTACTATAAAATGTTCTGTAGACATTTGATAGCTCTGAAAACATAACTAAATGAATGATTGACCACACAAGTGAGGATATAAACATTTTCATTTTTAGTCCATAGTTGTTTCGTCTCCAAGATATTGCAGATTTCAATAGCTAATTTGTATATTTGCTATCCTGGTCTCTGAGATATTGCCTGAAACTGGATTTTTGGTACTCACTGCCTAACTTGCATATTGCATGCTAATTTGTTATTCTGCCCATGATCATATATATTTTATTGCAATCGTTGACCGCGAAAACCATAGTTTAGACACATTTTTATATTCTAATTTCTGATTCCTGATTAAATAGGTCCACAATAAGTCTAATCTACAGATCACCACTTTCCAACATCAATGTGTGCCTTGCTCAGTTGGAAATTTTCTTGACTGACATAAGCCACTTTTCTAGGTAAGCTGTATGTGGCAGTGGAGACTTTAACGTACATTCTATCAATCTTGACGCTCAAATTCAATATATACTGGAAGAGGTTGGTATTGTACAACATGTCTCCACACCCACCCATAAACATGGTTATATTCTTGATTGGATCCTTACACGACCAGCTGATAATACAGGGGTGATGTGACAGTAGAGCCTAATGTCATTTCAGTACATCACACTTTAATGTCTCCAATCACTGGTTCTCAGCCTCAACCGCCGTGACAGAAAACATCAGGCCGAGACTACAGAAGTCTTAAGACGCTACCTACTTTCCGACTGACACTGAAGAGGGGTTCGAGCCATTAATGGTGAATTACTACTTTATGAATACTATGAACGTATCACACTCAATAAGCATGCTCCCGTGGTTGAAAGACGGAAACGAAACAGAAAATCCATCCTTGGTTCACGGAATCTATTCATGAACAACAACAAGAAAGAAGGAGACAATATTGACAAAGAAATCTTCACCTCCGATCTTGTTCAAAGATGATAGCAAATATATTTACACCACAATAAGACACGTACCGGCAGTTGCTAAAACCACGCTCAGTATCCTGCACTCCCTGCTATAAAACGATCAGATTAAACAAAGGTCTCAGAAGCAGCAAACCTATTATGCCTTTGTCAATTTCTTCAACAATACAATTGATAAAATCAAGATTGTGTACCATACATGAACTGTAGAGAAACACTCACTCAAAAACTGGACATGCCACCTCAGCTGAACCAAGGTAGTCATTGGATCGCTTTCTTCTAACGTCGGAGGCTGACATAAAAAAAGATTATTATGAGAGGATCAGCAGAATTGTGTCCTCCCTACCAGTCTACTGAAAAAAATTCATAGATGTATATCTGCCCATCCTAGTAATTTGACCAACGCAGCACACACCTCAATCGTAATGACGTTTTTCACACAGCCCTGTCAACAGCAATGTCATGTTCCATTGCGATGGCAACCTGTTCTGTATGTTTTATCTGTACGTTCATTGTGTTTGAACACGCTCATTTTCGGGATGCTTGTAGACCCTGTCCGTCTAAGCGACTTCGTCGTTTGTTAAGAGCGTGATTAAAAAATCAGCGTGTTTTGACGTTGTGCCAAGGGCAAATCGTGTCAATCAACATTAACATTCAAGTCATGTCTCTAATGCGAGATCCACGTCCATACTACATTTTGCCAGGAGCTTCACTCGTCTTTTCAAAATTTTAGACGTGAATCGTGGAATTTCACAGAGAAAATAAATATAGATCATAACATATACACATATGAATGAAGATCATAACGTATAATATTTCTTCATGCATTACCATTACATTTATCTGGTAATAACTACATGTAGTCCACACAGAGTCATATATGTATAACATTGACATTTACGTTTGCATACCTAACATTAATCAGGTTTATTATTGCATGACAGTAGCTCACACAAGGGAATATAGGAAGAGAGTTGAATTGCACAATTTTAATAATGAGATTCACAAATAAGAGCTCTTACAAATGCTCTATCCCTATTAGATCGCTGAGGAGCGCTGCTGCGATTTTTATCAATAATGCAATCAAAAACAATTTCTTGATTATAGGCTATTGTCACAATTCTCACATCTATATATTACAGGGTTTAGTACACAATGGAAACTGTTATTACCAGCCCAGTATACTCCTGGATATCCAAGATGGGGAAACTGTACACCAAACGATCAACAGAGAACCACCACCAGGCAATGGGACAGCGGTGAGAAAAACTATTATCATTTAATCAAATATTGAATGTTGTGTTAATGTTGTGCCAGCGATAAAGACTGTGGTTCAACATTAAAACAACATTAGCCTAACGTCTCCACTTATGTTTTTTTCAGCGTGTTTTTGCTTTTTTTATATAGATGTGACGTCTACAGACGTCAGATTATGGCGTCTAAAGTGTCGATCCCCGCGCTGTAAGAGTAATGAGGATTTTAAATTGAAAAAACCCCACTTTGGTCCATATATAACCAGTCGTTAAAAATAAGATATGGCTTAAATCTTGAGATCCTTATATAAGTTGTGACTTCTATTTCACAAATCACGTACATTTTCAGTCACTTAAAGTTGTGAATCACGGTAGCGAGACACAATTTGAAGTAACTAAAAATTTTAATTGAATAGCTCAGAGTTAATAAAACCTAAATAATATTTAAATACAACTTTTTTTTTGCAACATATACTCTACAGATAGGTGCAGGTGAATGGGTACACTTGGTTTTAACGTTTGACAACTCATTGGCAATACTTTACTACAATAAAGTACCAGTTCTGGAATACCTAACGGACACATGTAAGTATCACATTATACTATTCAGATCGTCACCTCAGGGTCAAATAGTCCTATAATTAAGCCCATTTAGTCTATGGAATGAATGATCAAAAATAGTTTTCCGTTGAACTTTACTCATAATTAGATTTCTTTGTACCGAAACAAAGGTAGCAAAAAATGTAGAGGAGTAATACCCCAGTCACACATACACGACGCACAGCTCACGCCATTCTGTGACCAGAGCAATCTCTCCCTGTCGGCACGAGAGGCTCTGGGTTATCCAGTCGATGTAGGTTAACTTTTACTGATCTCTTGACCTTAGCCGGCGAGAAATCCACCGGCCAATCAGCGGCGTTGTATTTAAAACAGGGACGTGTGATCACAACAACAATGCCAGGCACCTGCCGGTTTAGATTGGATTTTCGCAAATCAAGGATGTTTTTGGCAAAGATTCGCTTCATCTCAATCAAAAACTATCTCTGGGGTGTATCATGGAGAGAAGGATGTGTTTTTATCAACCAAGACCGGCAGTGGCAAGAGCAGTCTGGGCCGTTTATGCTGCAGCCCAGAGCCTGCCAGACTGACACAGACACACGATCACAGTCACACGTGGTCGTCACACTCACACGTCACAGTGCGAGGTAGGTGTCAGGCAGCACAATCAGTGCCACTGACAGTCAGGCCAGGTCTCCTATCCTGGTGGGGCTAATCCGGTAGAATACCTAAATATTAATGTCAAATGATTGAAATTGGAACTTAGAGCTCGACAGGTGAAACACTGTCAGAGGGCTGCGCCATCCTGCTTTTGGTTGAAGTACTGTGATTGGCTTGTCAATCGACTGCAAAATATGACGCGTTCTTGACCTGGATAGGCAAGAAGGAATGATAGTACAGAATAACCCAGCGCTCGACCTACGGTCTCGTGGGTGGGGCGCTGGTGACAGCATGAGCCCACGCCTTCAGTGACAAAAAATAGAGCAGTACGTCGTTGTGTATCCATGAATTTTGTCAGGATATGAGAAGAGCCAGCGAGTTTGAAACGAATACACAGCGTGTTATAAATAAATCAAGTGTATAAATCAGCGAATACACAGAGTTTCGCCACCGCGTTGCGCGTTAGCAGGGCGACAAATTTGGCGAATACATCGCTGGACATGCGTTAGGAACACGTTAGTTGGACGCTATATGTGCGCTCAATGCCAGAATTTTTGGGTTTTTTCTAACCCCAAGGCTCAGTCACACATAGTCGACGCACGACCCACGCACTGAAAATTGAATATTTTTTGCTAGAACGTCTGTCGTGCGTCGGCTGTGCGTCAACACTCATTACTGGTTCGTGGAGCGCGCTGCACTAATGCCACGCATATTTGTGTGCGCCCTCTAATCGCCAAAGGAAGCTGGGTATGTTTAAAATATTGAACGCATATGAACTCATAAATGTGCACGCCAGACGACCGCCAGGAATACGTAGGGCGCGCTAGAACAACGTCGTATCAACACTAAATACGTTTGCTTTGTATCACATGGCTGCCCGTTGAGGGCGCCGGGCAGTCGCGGGGAACGCGCCTGCCTTGCGCTGCATGATCGCTCGAAGCAATCGCTGGGAACACGCCGCCAGTTCGCCCAGCGCTCGAGCAACAGGCCGTGAATATGTTATTTCTGCAGCTTAACCCTTAGGGCTCTGAAGAACGACTTTTTTTTTTAATTGTTTGAGGTGGTTTTTCACACGCTTTAAGTGCACAAATTGTTTTTAATTTGTCGAATTAAGTCCAAACATATGATGTTATCATAAATTTAGGACACATGTACAAAACAAACTGATAAAAGTTACTATTATCAACGACATTAGCATTATAGGGTTTAATGCGCAATGTATGCGTCCAACGCGTTAGCAAAGCACTGTTCATTTACACTTTGCGTTGGAAACACGCTGTGCATTCGCTACCAGCTTGCGACGTTTTTCACAATCCGGACTCAAATTGTTTTTTAAAAAAAATGTATGGGTGGACTTGACGTCGTTTATGTGTGACTGGGATAAACCTCGGTCAACGAAAACACGACGAATTTAGAGCGTGTGCACTACGTGTGCCTAACGTTAGACTGGCACTGGTCTGACGTTCTTCTGGCGTCTACATTCACACGTAGAAAAACGCTCATATTTTTGAGCATGCGGAAACCATCATTTTGCTCTGTAAAAAAAAACCCTATGACAGTTGAGGTACACAAATTGTCAGAAGTTAGCTAAGACCCTATACTATACAATGGTAAAAAAAATAATTTGGTAAGGATTTTGTTTTAGTTTTTGCTAAAAACTCGCTTAAGTTTCCCTGACTAAGAGTTTAATCACTCCGATCCGCCATACAAGTAGTAGCAGTTTTGCTTATCGTACACTAGAATCGGTTGTAAGATGGTTGGCAATGCTGGCAAGGCCTCAATATTGGTACAAGGTTACATCACAACTGTACAATGCCCCAACCCTCTCCCCTGGGGGGCTTACCGTACACTGGCACTACAATGTTGGTACAAAGTTGGCACAACGTTGTACCACAACCATTTCTAACCGTACATTAGACTTGGTTGTAAGATGGCTCGCAATGCTGGTAAGGACCCCATGTTGTTTTAATGTTGTGCCACAACGATTCCTAATCGTACACTTCTCCACCCCCCTTCCTTGGGTAGCCAACCGTACACTGACCCTCCCAATGTTGGTACAACATTAACATAGCATTGTAGATAGCCCCCGTACACTGGGCTCGATTCCCGTACACCACCCCAGATATTTTAAAATCTTATTTTGGTTTTAAACGTATGTAGTTTATATTTTCGGAGCATATTTAACTTTTGTAGTAATATTATTTAATTGTTTAGATGGATTAGATACACAACATTCCAATACTTGTTTCCACCAATTTATATTAATCTTGTGTATTTACACAAATGTTTGTTTTTTAAACTTAACAGTAGTTATGTATAAATCTTTTGTTTTTGTAGTTATAACATTCTTATTTTTTCCCCCAATTTATTACTCGTGTGTTTTTACCCATTTTTTTACATTTAAAAAAACAACATTTATGTATAAATCTTCTAGTATCATTTGAGGTCCTTAAAGGACCGTTTTGAAGTGTATCTGTGTGTGACAGCTCCTATAAAATAATTTTCACGTCTTCAATGTCTGCAGAAAGTTGAGGTCTAGCCGAGTCAATATTAGCTAAATAAGAACACCAGTCACTACCATCACCAATGAAAACGAATAATTCAGTAAGATAGTGAAAAATATCTTTTCTGCCTTGATTTCAGACACTTTTGTGGGCGATATGTTATACATGATTGGCATCACCTTGTACTCACACCCATTCTTAGTGCTCATTATTTCTCGTGCAATGTGGACATTTAAATCCAATTGTGAACAGAACCAATGTCCATCCAATTCATATTATTCTCACCAGGGAGGCTGTTCTGGTATCTGTTGTTGCAGTTCCAAGAATTGTCATATTCTTTTAATGTTTGGACTAAGCTTTCAACAGTGTACATCCAGACTTGCAATAATTTAGTTTTGGATTTTATATAACAAGGTGAATTCAACAGGCTGTCTGACAAGTACCATGGTGTAGCTTCTTATACCGTCAGGATATGTATGGGTGAGAAGATAAGCAAACCTATTTTATAACATGGCGTTTCTTAGAGACAGTTGAGACAGATTTGCAATAATTAAGTTTTGGATTGTATATTAGGGTGAATTTTAAAGGTTGTCTGACAAGAGCCATGTTGTAAGTAAGTAAGTACAATGACTTCTATAGCGCTAGTATCTCTATAGCGCTAGTCTAATGTAAAAAGGTGTGTTTTTAATTTTTTCCGAAAAAATAGTGACTGATTTTGCCTCACGTATTTCAAGAGGCAATTTATCCCACAAGCACGGTGCGGCAACCACGAACGATGAATGGCCGTAATTTGTTTTTGACCCCCGGTCCAGGATGTAATACCTTCGTACTTTTGGATCTCAATGTTTGCTGGTGTTTCTCGAAATGCAATAAATCACTGAGATATGAGGGTGTACCCATGAATAGTGCTTTATATGTCAGAAGGTTCAGTTTAAATTTCATACGTGATTTAATAGGTAACCAATGCAGTGATTTGAGCAGTGGCCTAGAGTCTAAAAGCCCACTTGACCTAGTCACTACTCGGGCAAGGCAATTCTGTACACGCTGCAAGTTTGTTTTATATTTTTCGGAACAACCTACCAGCAACGAATTACAGTAGTCAAGGCGACTGCTCACTAGAGCATTGGCTAGAGAAATTGCAGTAGATTTATTCAAATGAATTTGAATGCGTCTAAGATCTCGAATATGGTAGAAAGCTGATCTACAAATATTCGAGACATGTTTCTTGGATCAAAAGCTGGATCAAAAGCCACACCCAGGTTTCGTATGGAGTCTATTTCGGCAAAATTTTGATTCAGAAGTTCAACTGGGAAAATATGAGCAACTGTTTTCCGTTGAGTTGAATTTCCAATGATCATGAACTCTGTCTTACTAGGATTAAGTTTCAGCATATTTATATTCATCCAAACCTGGATTGTCAGCATACAATTTAGTACAACAATTAAAGATTGTGTTATATCTTCTGCAACGAAAGATGTGTATATTTGTGTATCATCGGCATAAAGATGATGCTTAAGACCAAAAGCTGTTATTATTGAACTGAGGGGAGTAGTATACATAGTAAAAAGAAGTGGACCCAACACAGAGCTTTGCGGAACACCGCACAATAACAATTGCGGAGTAGACAGTACACGATTACCTTTAACAAGCTGAGAACGACCGGTCAGGTAGGATCGAACCCACTGCAACACCACACCATCAATGCCAGACCACTCAGTCAATCTACTGAGCAAGAGGTCATGATCGATGGTGTCAAAAGCCGCAGACAAATCCAAGAGCGAAAGAGCAGTAAGTTCACCACGGTTTTGAGCTGACAAAATATAATTTTGAATATACAAAAGGGCCGTTTTGGTGTTATTTCCACATTTATATGCTGATTGAAGGTTATTCGAAATACCTGAATTTTGCATGTGAGATTTTATTTGGCTAGCAACGATTTTCTCGATCAATTTGGAAACAACATTTATTCCAGATACAGGTGATGACCGAATAAGCTTTGACACGTTACTTTCTGAGATTTGTGAGAAAGTGAGTAAAGGATTTGGGGCAGCTGGAGGATTAGGTTCAGGATGAATGTTTGAATCTGATTTTGCCGACATTAGAGTGTCTCTGATTTTAGCGATCTTACTTATGAAAAAATCATTGAAAGAGCTAGCAAGTTTGGTATTGCATGAGCTATCCGGAAGTATATTGTTTGTTTTTTTATGCAAAATGTATTTCATTTTGTCCCATTATTTTCCAGGGTTTGCGATGTTCTCTGAAACCAAATTTGGATAATAGTTTTTTTTGCCCTCGACATTAGTCTGTTACACAGGTGAATTTGTGCATTGAGTCGTGATCGATTAGAGTCTGTTCAATCCCTTCTTCATATTCTTTCCAACTGCCTTTTTTTCCTTTTAGATAACAAGATCTCATCGGTGATCCACTCATTTACTGGTCTAGCATTTTATGTTACCTTACAACTTTTTAGAAGTGCATGTTTATCAAGCAAGGGTGTAACTGTTTATACCGTAAGGGTGTGATGAGTGAAAAGATAAGCAGACCTATTTTATAACATGCAGTTTCTTAAAGACAGCTGGTTGGATACTGGTTGTCAATGGTCAAAACCCCTACCAATAATGTTTACGTGTTGTTACAATGTTGACATTCTCAGATTTAATGGTACATCTCCACCATTACAGATAGATTGTTTGTGAAATATTTCAGTAATCACGTGATGTCTGACATATTTCATTTACTGATGACTAGACATATATTGGTAGGCTCTATACTAGATTTTTTTTTACATGAGATTATATATGAAATGTATTCCAGAATGGGTAGTACACGTGTATTGTATACAACTGAAATACAGATTATTTCATCTAATGGTGAAATAGGAATTGATATTCGGAAATGGTGTTTATCAACATACTCAAAAATGCGGTATTCGACTTAATACGCAAAACTGGACAAGATTTGTAAAATGAACAGACAAACATATTTTTCCGATGAAGAAAATGACACATTTCACATCCACATAGGTGGTGTAATTAATATTTCAAGGTCGCCAGGACTACTTCATATTCATATTCGTCAGTGGTATATGAAAAATGGTCAGAAAGAAAACGACTAAAAGTGGTGTGTGTATGATGTTTAATCTATTTAAATAACTTATAGAAAGAAAGAATGAAATTCAACAGAACCTACCGCTGGAAGCAAGAGTGTCTCCGTGTTATTTACACGCTGATCACCAAAAACAAGAAGGATATTGTATGTGCAGATATTGTACACATTATGAATATCAGCAGACAGTATAATGTTTTCATTGACCTATTTTGTGTGTCAAATTCGTTGTAATATCTCCTTCAATATAGAATCAATGATTCGTGTGATGTGCAATGAAATAAAGTGAAAAACATTGTTTAGCTCATTTTAAATACAATATTCTGTGAACTAAGGTGTCAGTGATTTTCTGTGAACTAAAAAAAAATATTTTATGGTGAAAATACTATATGAAATTAAACTATTAAATATTTACAAAAAATATTTAGTTTGTATTAAACTCCATATTCTATGAACTAAAAAAAGTATATATTTTATAATAAAAATGTATCATTGATGATATTGAACAAAAAAATATTTTAAAAAAACTATTTCATTTTAAGTACAATATTCTGTGAACTAAGTAGCAAGTAAAGGGTGATCAGAATTAGCTCAAGGCACACATGTAGTGAATAAGGTGTTATGTTAGCCTCATGGCACCTGGTAGTCTGATACATGGCAAAACTCATTGCTGCATTCTTTTTAGCGCTGTGTTTCTGACAATCAGGTGGTCTTGTTTTCCATTCAGTGTATGTAAATAGAAGTCCAGATGATCATTGGTTAATATATATTTTATGTTTTCTTATTGTGATTCGAAAAAACTAACATAGTGTTGGATGAATATGTGGGAAGCGATATAAAAGTTGTGTCTAAACAATATGTTACCTATTTCGAATCACCTATTTTCATCATAAAATATACATTTTTTAGTTCACAGAATATTAATGATTTTCTTTATCTTCTCTCAAAGCATTTACTTATTACTCATATATTTTCAATGTAACAATACAACAATGCATTACATAGCATGCACGTGTTCTAAAAGTACTATATATTATTAAAAATATAATTATTATTACGTTATTGGCAAGTGTTTTTGACTATTGAAATTATTATTAAAATGTCTGAATAATGTGTTAAATATTTCATTTCAACTTATCTTTACATACACCGTTTGGAAAACTCTAGAAAATCAAGACCACCTGATTGTCAGAATGACAGTCATAAAAAGAATGCGGTAATGAGTCTGACCATGATATGTATCAAACTACCAGGTGTCATGAGGCTAACATTACACAGTCTTCACGCCATGTGTGCCCTGAGCTAATTCAGACCACCCCGAAAAGATTCACTTGCTACTAAGTTCACAGAATATTGTATATAAAATAAACTAGTTGTTGTTTTTTGTAAATATTTTTTGTTTAATATCATTAATGATACATGTATTTTCATTATAAAATATATACTTTTATGGGTTCACAGAATATGGAGTTTAATATAAACTAAAAAAGATTTAAATATTTAATAGTTTAATTTCAATAATGAAACATGTATTTTCATCATAAAATATATATTTTTTCGGTCCACGGACTATTCTTATTCTTAATACACTTATTCTTAATACACATAATTAATTACGAATGAAACCATCATAATGACTCACTTTATATCATTGCACAACACACTAATCATCGATTCTATATTAAATTAAATATTATAGAGAATTGAACAAACAAAATTGGTGAATGAAAAAATTAGACTGTCTGATGATATTCAAAAGGCGTACGATATCAGGACATAAAATATCCTTCTTGGTTTTGGTGATCAGCATCTAAATAACATGGGGACACTCTTGCTTCCAGCAGTAGGTTCTGTTGAATTTCACTCTTTCTTTCTACAAGTTCTTTAAATTGATTAAACATCATACACACGCCACTTTTAATTGTTTTTTTCTGACCATTTTTCATATATCACAGACGAATATGAAGATGACGTAGTCCTGACGACCTTGAAATATAAATACCACCACCTATATGGATGTGAAATGTGTCGTTTTCTTCATCGGAAAAAATATTGCCGTCCGTTCTTTTGACAAATCCTGTCCAGTTTTGCGGATTATGTCGTATAGGCCTACAGAGTTTTGTTGGAAATGTTTTTGAGTATGTTGATAGGCACCATTTCTTAATATCAATTCATATTTCACAATTATCAGATTATATGAAATAATCTGTACATGTAGATCATTTCCTATTTCAGTTGTGAAAAATACACTTGTATTACCCATTCTGGAATACATTTCGCATATAATCTCATGTAAAAGAAATCTAATATATAGCCTACCAAAATTATGTCTATCATCAGTAAATGCAATACGTCACACATCAAGTGATTGCTGAAATATTTCACAACCAATCTATCTGTAATGGTGAGGGGTGTACAATTAAATCTGAGAATGTCTACAACATTGTACCAACATGTAAACACTCTTGGTAGGGGTTGCGATCATTGACAACCATTAGCCAGCCAACTGTCTCTAAGAAACGCCATGTTATAAAATAGGTTTGCTTATCCTCTCACCCATACATATCCTGACGGTATAAGAAGCTACACCATGGTACTTGTCAGACAGCCTTTTGAATTCACTTTGTTGATATCAAGGATTTGAATGTCCACATAGCACAATGAGACTAGGAATGGGTATGAGTGCAAGGTGATACGAATCATATATAACATGTCGCCGGCAAAAGTGTGATTAACAATCTTACTGAATCAGTCATTTCAATTGATGATGGTAGTGACTGGTGTTCTGATTTATTTAATATTGACTCGGGTAAACCTTAACTTTCTGCAGACATTAAAGCCTTGCCAATTATTTTATAGAAGATGTCACACACAGATACACATCAAAATGGTCCTTTTAGGGACCTCAAATGATACCAAAAGATTTATACATAACTGATGTTTAAAAAAAAACGTAAAAAAATGGGTAAAAACACATGAGTAATAAATTGGGAGAGAAAAATAAGAATATCATAACTAAAAAACGAAAGATTTATACAACTACTGTTTTTTTTAATTATATTGGTGATAAAAATATTGAACTGGTCTTTAAAATCCACCTGAAAAAAATGAATAATATTACTACAAAAGGTATATCCTCTGAATATATAAACTACATACGTTTTTTGCCAAAAAAGATGTATATACATATCTGGGGTGGTGTACGGGAATCGAGCCCAGTGTATGGGGGATGTCTACAATGTAATGCCGATATTGTACCAACAATGTGAGGGTCAGTGTATGGTTGTCTACCCAGGGGAGGTTGGTGGGGCAGTGTACGGCTAGGAATGGTTGTGGTACAACGATGTGCCAACATAAAAACAACATTGGGTTCTTGCCAGCATTGTCAACCATATTACAACCAATTCTAGTGTACAATAAGCAATACTACAACTACTCATATACTTACCCGGCTACACCTACATATACCTGCCGACGTTCTTTCATCTTTAAGTTAATATTTTTGTTCGAGCAGTTCTGAAACAATTTATTGAGTCAACTTATAATTCACTATATAAATTAATCATGATTTTTCTTAACTCTTAACAGCCTATATAATAGACACCGACTGTGTAATGGTGCTTGCCGAAGGATATACTGGAGGAAGCTTTACCGGCTTGATGGATGAGGTATGTAAGCGAATGAAATGGATACTTTTATTTATGTATTGGTACATGTTATGTGGTAGTATGTACAAGAAAATGGAGAGATTGATTTTGCACAAACACTGCTTATGTGAGTGTTGAAAACTCATATTATTGTATTCATACTTTGCATCGTTTTTATTTTATTTTACTTTCTTGTTCTTGATACATAAACATACAGCCATTGTATAGTGTCTGAAAAGTAAAATCTGAATGTTAAGAAAGCAAAGGAGCCTCCCCAGCCGACAAAAGCCGTTGAATCAATGTTGTTTTAATGTTGAACTCTTGTGTGGTCTGGCTGCAAAAGATGTGGACCGTCTTCAACGGCTCCTGAACCGTGCAGCAATGCTGGTATTACGCTCGAAGGCTACAATACATTTACCATCTATCCGCAAAGATTTACACTGGCTTCCCATTCAAGAGCGAATCAATTCTAAGATTATTATGACAGTATGGATCCATAGATTAGCTCCAAACTATCTATTATATATCCTGACACAACACGTGACAATTGATTTCGTCAAAAACAGATGTACAATGAACTTAACACTCATTCCTGTGCCGAAAGTTATTGGTAAAGAGGCGTTTGCTAGACGTGCTCCCGAACGTTGGAGCAAATTATTGTTACTGAACATTCCCAGCAAACAAAAGACGTTGAATTAATGTTGGTTTAACGTTGGTCCGTTGATCCAACGTCTAGTGTTTGCTGGGTTAGGATATTATTCTCACACTACAATCTTTTAGGCAAACATTGAAAACACACCTAGTCCTGTCTGCATATAGATTACACTGATTGTCCACGTTTAAACCTTGTTTTCAATTAGATTATTGTTTTAAGATACATTTTTTTATTATGTAAGCGCTGTGAGAGACAAGTGTGTGAGCAAAATCCAATCATAATAATAATAACTAAGAACAAGAGTTCCAGAACTCTGACGCCCAGCTTTAGTCTGTTTGAGTGCTATAGACAAAAAATACGCCTAATATTTTCTAAACATAACAGTGTATTTATTGGTCTTCCTCATGGGCCAGAATCCTAAATGTCTAGAATATAATCAAGGAAAGAACCAAGGAGAAAAGTTAAAATATATTTTCAACGTTTCCATATATTTCCAACACCATCGCCGATGCTGGCCAACATTCATTCAATACTTGCCTACGATGTATCTCGAACAGAGGATGCAGGTCTTCCCACAAATTCCGGTTCAATGTTGGGCCAGTGTTGCAGCCCTTTGCTGGTTTAATGCCGGTCAATCGTCTACGAAGTTTAGCCAGCACTAATCCATCACTGGGTCTGCTGTATTCTTTGCGCAAACACGTGGCAATGCTGTTTCAATGTTGACTCACAGTCTTCGACGCTGGCCCGACATTGAAACAGCATTGGGTGATTGTACCGTCTTTTCTGACTGCTGCATTGTTATGCCGGTGAATCTTACCATCCCGGCGCCAGAAACACCAGATAACACGATACATTGGCCAAATTACTGATGTAATGCTGGGCCGCCGTCAGCGAAGCTGGGCCAACATTATTCCAATCAAAACCTTTTAAGCTTTAATCACTATATTTAATCGTGAATGTATTCTTTCTGAGCACTTTTTAAGACGAAAGTACTTAACCTATGGACCTCAAAAGTTATATTCGACCAGGTAATAAGGACTGGTGTACAGAAATGTCAGCCGTTTCCCAAACACAGCACCCCTCTTTCCCATAAATAGGACTCAAACTAAACGCAAAATAAACCGAGCCTAATAAAAATAAACCAACATTGATTCAATATGTTTTGTCTGCTGGGTTTATGTGTATTTCACCTGGACTTGATCGCCACGCTTTTTTTATATTGAAATGCCCCCTGTTTTGTTTTTGTTAGGTTGTAATATACCAGAGGACTCTAGATCAGAATGACGTCAATAGACTGTACGACCGGCAAGGTCTGGAGAGATACCTGCAGAGTCAATAAAATGGCTGTTATTTGATCCATGTACCCGTCTAAGTATATCCGTCTAAGTGATAGTTAAGGCTATGAACATTATCAGAATTTTTGTTTTTCATTCAAACAAAGCATGGACTGGACTTGTAAAATTAAAATTGTACATAATAATGGGAGAATTCTGTACCCACTGGAAGTCGGGGTAAAGAGACACAACTTTCAGTGGGTAAAATGAAAATTTAAATTTTAAGAGATTTAAGAGTTAATTGGCTTGGATTGGACTGAATGAACGAGAATTGCAAATTATCTGCTAGAACTTTGCAATGTTCAACAGATTACACATAATATGTGACATATATTTTTAACTTGATTTTGTATCTATCTTACACGCGCGCATATGATTCATTCAAATATGATTCATTCTGATAATTATAGACGCGTCTTCTGATTGTTTAGTTCACACTTGTACAGTATAAACTTTCTAATATAATGCATCACATGGTTGTATTAGTTTTCCACCAAAAATATAAAGAACACTCCATATCTTTTTCAAATATAATATTTAATGTTAGCTTGCAGATGTAGATTATATGTAGATTATAATCATCCAGCTTTAAATTGTAGACCTCTGTATCCATATAAAATTATATTCCAGGTGTATATCCCTGGACTGTAAGGGTAAGTTCACACTTGTACAGTATACACTTTCTAATATACTGCATCACATGCTTGTATTAGTTCTCCACCAATAATGAACAATCCATTAGTGTTTAAATATATTATTTAAAAGTTAGTTTGTACATGTATTTTATTCATTTCTATAAGGTTATGCAGTACATTTATATACAATTATATGTATAATTGTACATGCATGTTATATAAAATTCTGCAATGCATTTATTTCAATATACCAATAACTATGTGTAAAATATTTTCGCTTGTTTGGCCACTAAACCGATTTTTTTATGTAGATAATAATGATCCAGCGTGAAATTGTAGCACTTTGTATCCATGTAAAACTACACTCCAGGTGTGTATGCCTGGATATGGGTGTGTATTATTCAAGACAAATTTCACAATAAATATATAACACAATAACCATGATAACTGTGTCTTTCATAATTTATTTTGATAACTATATAACATATACGATCAGTTTCACTGATCTGCCGGTCTTTTCAAAGCGATTGAACAGTAGGCCGGGGAGTGGTCGAGATGGCCACCTCGACCAATAGCATGCCTGGGACAATCAATACTGGACGATACATGTACATGTAATCGTCAATACATTTAAAAACACCTTATTATCGGGTATTTTAGCTACCCCAATAATAATTATCGGGTATTTTACATACCCCAATAACTCCCGTCATTGAAAAACTAAATGACGGAAAAATACAGTTTGGGGGCCTCAGACCGCCAGGGTTCGAATTTCGAATCATGTGTCTGGCAGTGCCATCATGGATGGCAGTGCCATTTCTTTCATCTCACCATACTCAGGAGGTTTTCCTGGTCCAGTTTAACCTATATGTGTACAAATGTGGCCTAAACACCATGCATTTAATTTCATTTTCTATATTCACTATTAATTAAAAATGCCACAATCTTCAAGTAGGCCTACCCTCCGTTTTCAGGCCTTGCTGCCTCGAATATAAGCTGTGGTCCAGTTTTGCATAATAATATTTAATAAAACACACCACTACATTATTTTCTTTGTCCGACTACTACATTCTAAGCCGGGAATGGAGAGTTTAAAATCCTATACTTATAATGGCCATTTTGATGTATCCACAAGTGGACCAAGTCACATTTACTGTAAATAAAAAAAATATGTAGAACAAGGCAATATTACAGTTTAGGTGAAAGCTCAGGTGAAATTACGGGAACTTTGGGGCAGATGGAATAAATAGGTGTAGGTTGGTCTAGTTGTACATAAATCATTTTATAAGATTGTCACGTGGTGTTTGTTCCACATGGTGGCGTGCTGCGTGTAAGTCGGACTTCTGGTTAAAGGTAGTTGGGGGGGGGGGGGGGGGAGGGGGCTCAGTTGCGCATAAATTGGTCTAAATGTGAATAGGGGTACAATAATTTTATTTGCTTAATAAATTGCTTTGATAACAAATTCAGAACGATGTGCAGGTTGACTATATAACAAATTTAGTTCCGGTAAATTTGCGTATTTTGGAAATAATACGGAATTAAAGTGGAAGCCACTCTATACATTTCGAGCGAGGATCAGATCGTCTGAAGTTCATTTCTGAGCCCCTTGTCCAGATAAGTAGTAATTATGCAAATGACATTTTTTTTTTACTTAAATCAGATTATCTCAAACTTCATCTGGCAAAAAAAAGGCGCGCAAAATGGAGAGTTGAATTCTATGCCAAGTAATCTCAAGAAAGACGAGGAAGCAAAATAATACCCGAATCCTAACTCTAATTATGAAAACGAAACAACGCCAAACACACTATTAAAAAACAACACACACATAGTTTGAGACATTTTTGAGAAATTTTCTTGAGATGACTAGGGAAAATAAATTTTAAATCATACAAATCCTATGTCAGCTCAATATTACATTAGGCTGATAGCCCTGGGCCTAACATTATCAGCCTCAAACTCATTTCGTGAATCCGGTTATAATTAACCAAGCTATCAAGGGCAAATGAGGTAAATAGATTAATATCAATTGTAAACTTTAATATTTCTATATCCTTCCTTCCTTTTTAGAATCTATCGTTGATTGCATACAACCGTGTCTACGCTATTATTATCTTATATTTACTAATATCAATTGCACGAAATACATTATGAAAATGATTAAGTGACTACTGCTTTAAATAAATAGGCTTTCTATGCGGCACATTATAATGATTAATAATATAACTGTGCTTGTAATTGTACTTAAGAATCTGGAGACCTAGCGTGGCTTGTTTTCTTGATGTTGTGATTTAAATCAGATAAAAACATTTCAGTTATATATACCCTTGAACCGCTAAGTTAATTAATATAAATTTCTCACCTAATTGAAGTTGTATCTCGCTACAACTTTATGGGGGTGAAAATTATTCATATTTGGTTAATTTGGAACCAAGCATTTGCAAGTTTTGATGTTTAAACATACATTTCATTCATAACAGGACGCCTTTATGCACAACTGAGCCAACCCCCAAAAATTGAAAATAGAGTTAAGTGTGCCAAGTGAGAGACATTATGCATAGCCTTTATTTAAAATATACCTGGATGTCAAAAAAAACAGCATATGTAAAATCGTAAGATTGATTTATGCACAACTGGACCAACCCACACATTATTTCTTCCATCGGCTTCACAGTGCTCGTGATTTCACCTCAGCTAAAAAAAGTTACACGTATTTTACCGAAGACGTTCCACGACTAGATCTACAGAAGAGTAAGGGAATATATAATGGGCTCATTATTGTATTCGTCTAAACATTTGTTAAATTGACAATAAATGTGGCTTGGTCCACTTCTGCATAAACTTCAGAATAGATAAACAGAATATGTAGAGAGTCTGTAATGTGCTTATTATTGTAATTTTCCACACATAATTATTTGTATTTCTTTAATTTACAGTACATGTGGGGTGGTCCAGTTGTGCATAAAGCAAAATGGTCATTATTATTCACAACTGGACCACAGTATATATGAGGCAGTGAGGCTCGAAATCGGAGGTATCCGAATAAGAGGTTATTTTGCATGGATAGAAAATGTGAATGTCGTGTGTTGGTTTAACTCAATATTTTCCTCATCCTCTTCCTGAAATATCCAGAAGACCATAAACTTCAACTGCATTTATCTCGAAACGAACTTTTTTTGGTTGGTCCAGTTGTGCATAAAGGCGTCCAACTACAATTCAAACCACTAATAAAACGGTTTAGGAAGGACTGCCTAGCGGTGTAGGGGCTAAGTCATGGTAAATGGCCGACACAAACAGATGCGTGTGAAAAAGGTTAGCTACAAATCTGGGGGTTAAAGGTCAAAGACTTTAATCAGTCCGTATCGCATATAAGCACTGGTAATTATGTAGGAACGCTGCAGAATAGTGCCGTACGTGCAAAGACAAAAGGCAAAATCTGCTTACTTTACAAGTAAGCAGATACTGCTTTTTGGCTTTGCTGAGCAAATAATGCGTGCTAGCTATTCATGAACAAAATGTAATTTACATATACAACCTCAAGTACTCAAGCACTCACTCTCTCACTTACTCACACCAGAAAAAAACACGTTTTAAAAATTGTATATTGTTCGATGCACTGCGCTTGCGACGAAACATAAAATGTAATTAGTATAGTCATTCTGGCACTAAATCCATGGAAATCTGGGAAAAGTGATAAAAAAGGTTTTATGATTTATTCTGGTATATATAGGTCCCAGCTAGCAATCCTGAAAAGTCCCAAGCAAAACTAAAATTTGTTATATTGACATATAGTCAACCAGCCAGAGGTACATAATGTGATGAAAAAAATGGAGTGCTGGCATATCTTTGTTACAAGCAAACAGTTCTAACTTCAGAAATGTGTTTAGTAATTGTCAAGGAACAATACCTGGGTAACTGACATTTTTTTATATGTCTCCTTTTTTGCAGAATAGCGAAATTCAAGTTGGCCGCTATATGCACTATCTATTATGCTAAAAAAATTACATATATTCACCAATAACTATACAAATTGGTAAAGGGGCCCCTTGGGATGAGACATTTTCAATGTTGTCAATTTTGAAAATTTAATTTATTTAAAGCTATATATAGCCTACTGATCTTAACTAAAAAAAACAAAAAAGGCAAAAAACAATTTTGAAGCACCGAAAAAGAATGAAATAATTGTATTTCCAGGTCGTATATTGCCATGTAAACAAAACAAGTCTGCAATATTCAGCACTTTACATCACATATTACCACGTATCAGACGGTAAGATCAGAGCAGTCGCCGCTATTATAATTTGTTGACTTATGAACTTGATATTATCAATTGAAATTATCCAATAACAATCTTGAACTGTAATAAAAAGCGGGCGGGATCAATTGATGACATTTATTTTGAAAAATAATTAGTATAAATTGAGGCTAGGATCATTTAGTAATCGCTTCCAATTGAAAATGTTCTTTGACTTCAAAAATAATAAGGGATCAATACTAATACTTGATAGACAAACCAGATACCAATAGTGTAGGTGGTCACTACGCCACACAAGCTTCCCATTAAATACGAGAGCATATTATTATCTAGGCAAACAGGAATAATTTAAGCAAGAATACATCATATACGCATATACTTTAAAAAAAATTACAATCACTCAAAATATCTTTTCTGAAAAAAATCGCGAACTCGACTTTGAATCAACTATTTAAAAACAAATTGATAGGTGCAATCGATTCATAGTGTCCAAAAACATTAGTCACAATATAGTGCTGCGGCCATTCTCTAAAAGAGGCCTAGAAATAGGAGTAACCCCTCCCCACGGTAGAACAAAGCACAACCATATTTTTTTGATTGCTTGATATGTCTGGACTAGGAAATGGATGGTTGTGAAAAAAAAAATCGGGGACGTTGCCATGGTAACGGCATTATAACCGTACAACCTCTTATCCTGAAAATGCACTAAATATGCCCTTTGTGTGTGCAGTTCTTACAATTAAGTCGATGTGTTGACGCTAACGATACGCATTTAATAAAACAAATACATTGTACAATCGATTTGGGAAGCGCCAAATATGTAATGAAGTTATTTTGAAGATGTATTTTCATGTTATTTTTATAATTTGATAGAGTAGGAAGATTTAATACGCAGAAACGTTTAAACATCGTATTACGTTTATATATGTCTTGTTAAATGATAGTGTGTTCACATACCATTAAGTTTTGTTTGCGTTATAATTATAGCGAGAAATTGCAATAATGGTATTAGTCTATGTGATTTATAAATTACAGAGACGCTGTGCAACGTTTTATTGTTCATTTATAATATAATAATGACGTCATAATTAATTTGTTTACTGAACGCGTGTTCAAGGTTACACGTCACCAGCTCTGTTCAAAGCGGCCATTATAGCAGATCGTATTTGTGTCCCTAATTTAAAGACTTATCGTCGCAGATGCACAAATAAGGTGTCTAACCCTATGTTTTCGAGGTTAAGGAATACGATAAAATAGAGCTTATAGTGATCTGGCTCATGGCTGTATTGATATTTAAGAAATATAGTATTTTTTGTTATTTTGAAATTGTTTATTGCTAATAACAGATTTTCGACATTTTTCCGAAATAAATTGAATAATGATTCACAGGTGGTTTCATTAAATCCACAAAAATATGTCTTATGGTGATGTATGACGTCATGGAAGTTTGAATAGTAACAAATTGACAGCTTGAAAAATTTGGCTTTGTGTACTCGACGCAGACGCACACGCAGGCACACACGCAGACTCAGACGCATAAAACAATGTGGTGGGGATAGAATCGGACCCTGCGAAAGGGGGGGGGGAGTGTGGGTTATTATATCATTTATGGCAAGGCGGTAATAGGCCTATAACAAATGACTCTCGCTGTTTGAATACAATGTCGATCTTTGACGGAAAGGACGGGAGTTCTCATCCGTCATTTTCAAAGCAGACCTTCCGTCCGAAAAATAAAAATAAATGCTCAATGGTGACCAAATTGCACCCGGTGGTTTTACAATCTAGACCTATCAACTATACGTCTGGAGCAAAAAACTTCATGAATTGTAAGGTTCAACTAAATAATGGTGGCCTGGCAAACCGACTGAGAACGTGGGAACTGCGGAACATCGGAACGTTCTTCTGCGTCTGATCGTGCGTCCGAGTGTGTGTCTGCGTGTGCGTCTGCGTCGAGTACACAAAGCTAACAGTTTAGCAGCCATTTTTGTGAATGTAATGTCAATTGCAAGGTCAAATATGACTTTTCAACAAATGAAGCTAGAACAACTGTAATACCTCATTTTCGTGTGATTTTGACTGGGCAATCCATTTCTGATATTATTTTCATGACTCTTCAAGGTCAAAAGGTAAATTTCAAAGTGAAACAAGGAACATGTGTAGGTCTAATACTTCTTTTTTATAGGATTTTGACTTGAAAATCCATTTATGGTATTATTATTGTCATTCAAAGTCATATTTAAGGTCGAAAGGTCCTTTGTGTGTAATTTTGACTGAAGAACCTATTCTGTCACTGTTTTGATGACTAAAGGTCATATTCAAGGTCAAAAGGTCAATTTCAAGTAAAGAAAAATATGATTTTTAACACATAAAGCTAGGAGATTTTGATTGTAAAATCATTTTCTTTTTAAATATGATTTGTAACACATGAGAGCTACACATTGGAGCACGTAATATAATACCTCGTTTGGATATGCTTTTGACTGGATAATCTAATTCTGTTAGTTTTAAATGATTAAACATGCTTAAAGTGAAATGATCAGGGACGAGAAGGCGTTAAAGGGCAATGGAGAGGTGTTGAAGAGCAAAAAAAAAGCTTTAAGATCAATGAGGAGTTGTTAAAGGGCAATGAGAAGGTGTTAAAGGACAATGAGAAGGCATTAAAGGGCAACGAGGAAGCATATTAAAGGGTGATGAGGAGGCGTTAAAGGGCGAAGAAGAAGCGTTATAGTGCGATCAGTGCCACCTATGTGAAGAATAATGACTAAAGCAAAATTGAATTTTTAGTTGATGACATTTCAAAAAATTCGGACAATCCAAGTCGCCTATGGAACTCTTATAATAAGTAACATTCTGCGTAGAATTCCACCACGTGCTCTGCCAGAATTCACAGCAGTAAAATCACTCTGTGACAATTTCTCGAAATACTTTGTAGATAAAATTGAAACTGCTCGTTCCCAATGTTCAGATAAAGTGCCATATATTCCATCAGTGCAAAAAAACTACAAATTAAATTAAAAATTAAAGTTTTTGAACGTGCGACAGAAGATGAAAAAGAAAAGCTTTCTTGGGCTCAGCGCCAACATCGTGTGATCTGGACCCCATTCCTACAAGCGTGCTAAAAATTGTCTCGACATACTAATGACTGGGTATATACATCTTCCAAGGCCTCGGGAGAGGTGGAGCCTTTTAGTGGGAAGATGCGTATATAAAGGACCATCAGTTAAAAACATATCTTTCTAAAAACGAACTGAAAAATTACAGGCATGTATCCAACTCGAGTTTTAGTTCCAAAATCTTAGATAAAGTTAATAGCCATTCGTTTACAAGTTTATTGAAAAATAACCATACATCTAATCCACTACAATCAGCCTACACGAAACATCATTCTACAGAATCAGCGCTGCTTTCGTCAACGTTCACCATACTACATTAACAAATCGACTCTCAGATTGGTATGGAATGTCAGCTCAGACTCAAATTTGGTTTTCTTCTTATTTGAAAAATAGGCAGCAATCGGTACCAAGAGGCCAGTCGGCCATCATTATTCCCTGTCCCACCCGCCCGCGTGTTAGACATTTCTGAGGGTACATCCTTCCCTGAACTCTCACATTCTGTTTTACAGTAATAGCCTATCTATTTAGCACAGTATGCCATGCATATTACAGATATTAAAGTTAATGATGATCACAAGTCAGCCATTTTTGAATTGGATAAAGCTGACATTTTTGAGGGCTTTTCACTCCATGAAACCACATATTTTGGTTTTACGGTAATGGTCCAGCTATCTGGCACAGTTTTCCCGATATTACCTATATTTAGGTCAATAACGGCCTCAAGTCGATCATTATAAACTTGATCGAGATTTTGCAGGGCATATCTCTACCTGGAAACACACAATCATTTTGTTTCCTACTTAATGTCTGGGTCTGCCACATATCAGGCCTATTAAAGTTAATTATGGCCGAGAGTCGGCCATTTTGAATTTGATAGAATTAAAAATTGTCAGGGCATAACCTACCTGAAACCGCACATTTCTATTGTAGTAATGATTTAGCTAACTGGCATGATTTGCAAGGTAGTAATGATTTAGCTATCTGGCATGATTTGCAAGATATCAAGCTTATTAAAGAGCTCTAATATTATGGCCGATGGTCGGCCATTTGAATTTGATCGAGTTGAACTTTTTCAGTGCATATCCCTACCTGAAACCGCATATTTGGTTTTATAGTAATGGTCTGGCTATCTGGCACGGTTTGCAGGACATCAGGCATATGAAAGGTAATTTTGGCTCATGGTTGGCTATTTAAGTAGGTTGAAGTTTGTAAACCCCAAATAGCACATCTACACTACCTAACGGTAAGGGATGTGTGTGTGCAATATGACGGGTTTCCCAGAGTTGCTCCGGGAATGATAGCTGTCAGATATCAAGCATATAGCAGTTAATTATGGCTGATGGTCGGCTATTTAAGTAGGTCAAAGTTCATATACCCCCAAAAGGCGCGTGTATACCCCCTAAGGGATGTGTGTGTGCAATATGAACAAAATACCCCCATGGATTTCAGTGATCTGCTCCGGAATTCGAAACGAAATGCAGACAGACGGCGGACGGACATCAGAGGTGAATTTAATACCCCGCCCCAACTTCGTCGGGCGGGGGATAACAATTGCAGAGACTTTGACAGATTAAAGCTACACTCTCATAATATTATAGAGTTTCACAGGGTTCTGCAGTGGGACCAATTTTGCCTTATACACCACACCACTCAGCGCTACAATCTCCAGTTTAAATATAAGCCACCATCTTTATGTTGATGATATCCAAATTTACATGTTCCTATCATCTAAGGAATCTCTAAGAGCAGTCGCAACATTGTTTATTGGGTGTATCGGCTTGGATGGCAGGATCCAAGCTGTGGCTTAACCCTGGCTTCTCATTGGGTCCAAACTTCAGCGAGAAAAATCCTTAACTAATTTTTCATGCTGAATTCTAGGTCAAGGCACAAATTTATATGCATCATCCAGAGAGCACTGGTTAGTAGCAAATTAGATTATTTGAAAATCGCTCTTTCACAACATTTTAGAAAAGGACATCGCTAGTGTGCAGAACTGCCTTGCTAGAGTGGTAACCAAAGCATCACGTTTTAATCTTTCTCTTCCTTTTCTAAAACAATTACATTGGCGTCCTGTCAAATTTCGCATTCATTTTAAAATATGCATTATAATGTTCTGAACCCCAAGAGAAAACCAGCCTGCATATCTTACAGATTTACTTGTTTGGTAGAAATGCTCAAAATATTTATGCTCCATAAATTCAATACATTTTTTGTTCTTCTTAAAACTAAGACTGGGTCAAAAGCTTTCCCCATAGCTTTGGTTATCCTGTCATAGCCCCTTGGTGGCCCGCCTCCCTGTTGACGGAACACAAGATCATTGTGAGGATCTGTGCGCCTCTGAGCTCTGTTTGCTGAGGATTTAGGCGATATAGAAGTTTTATTGATTGATTGACTGGATGCTTTATAAGGTGATGGAGAGGGATTAAGGGGATATGGAGACGCATTAAAGGGCGACGACAAACTCACAATAGGAATGTGTTAAAGGGGATAGAGAGGCATTAAAGGGCGTTGTGAACACACTCCTGTCACTCTTTAACGATTTTGTGTCACTCTTTCTGCATCATTGTAGCACTTTTAGTTTAACACATATTCTTTGCAATTGAGTGCCTTTTGAAAATGGCCTCTTTAATCAGCAAAATAGTAGCAGAAATAGATTATTCAGTCAAGATGATATTAAAACGGCTATTTGTTTTTGTTAAAAATCATACTTTTACATTTTGACCTCGGAATTGACATTTTCATGACCTTGAATTGAAATTGCCCTTGCATATGACCTTGAAGATGACCTTGAATTACAAAAATAAGGCTATTAATGGATTTTTCCACTCAAAATCACACGAAAAAGAGGTATTACACATGCTCCCAGCTTTATTTGTTCAAAAATGATATTTTCACTCCCTTCACCCTAAAATTGACCTTTTGACCTTGAAGATGACCTTGAATAATCCAATTAATTACAGAAATGGGAGGTCGTTTTCTGTGATATTTGTACAAAAATAAGGCTATAAATGGATTTTTCCACTCAAAATCACACGAAAAAGAGGTATTACACATGCTCCCAGCTTTATTTGTTCAAAAATGATATTTTCACTCACTTGACCCTAAAATTGACCTTTTGACCTTGAAGATGACCTTGAATAATCCAATTTTTTTTCAGAAATGGGAGGTCGTTTTCTGTGATATTTGTACGACATTAGAAATAGTTTTATTAAAGATAAGGTCCAAATTGAACTAATCAGAAAGATATACTACATAACAATCTGGTCGTACGATTTCTAGCTGAGAACGCTGAAATTTATAATATTTCACCGATTCCGGATGCAGTCATTTTGTTATTTAATCTTGGGCGACCTTGAAAATTAAAATGATATTTTAACTACCTTTTTTCAGGTATTCAATCAAGTGATATACGACAATGTAGGCCCACATTGTGATATTTAACTCAGTATTATTTAACCTATTTTCTAAATATTGGTCAGCATATTTTTGAATTTCCACCAGTTTAAGATATAACTTTTAAGCAGAAACACACTGGATATTCCACACATTATGTGAAATGAGAGCGTAATAAAATATAATCATGCTTAAGTAAAATATATTTTTTAATGCAGAAATGTATTAATGATCATAACTACTACATATTTAGCTCGTCCCAAAGCGCTGATGCCACTTACATGTCTTTTATCACTTCAGCTTCATTCATAGCCTTGGAAAATATGTGCGTAAAATGGCGTCAATGTCGCAAAAGAGACTGTGTTGGAATAACGCCGTAACCATGGCAACGCCTCAAATATTTTTTTCACAACCATCCATTTTGTACCCCCGACATATCACTGAATCAAAAAAATACGGTTTTGCTTTGTTCTACCGAGGGGAGGGGTTCACTTTTTTTTCACCCTCCTGGCCGCTGCACTAATACCTAACAATTGCAAAATGGAAAAAAAACGATTTTCGCAGGCGATCATGTATTAAAAAATAGTTTTAGTCAATTTCTCGAATTTGAACATGAGTTTTGTTGAGATTTTTCGGAAATGCTAGTAGGGACCTATATCCACCAAAATACATCATAAAACCTTTCTTGGTAATTGGTCCAAGATTGGTCCAGAATGACTACACTAAATAGTCACATCAAATGAACAGTCAGGACATTACATTTTAGAAAATTGTTATTTTGATGAACGTACCATTTTATCTTGATATGTTTATATAATCGTGGTATTCAGCCCACATTGTAGAATCGTGTGGCTGGATGGCAGTTTTATCATATTCATCCCGGTATTGAGTGAGTGAAAATGCACAAAATTAAGAACAAAAGGGCCGAATTGGATTTATCGATCGTAGCTGTGCCTCATAGTCCTTAAAATCTGCTTCAGTTTTGTCTGCATAAGTTCTAAATTGGCCATTCTTTCGTGTATCAGTGTTATATCATTATTACTTCTGTCACGAAATATTCTAGAAAATTGAAACATAAAAAAATTATAATTAAAAATATTAATTGTCCAAAACATTGGGATAAACCTTTAGCTACATCGTGATAAGCTGAATGAATAAGCCTCACAAGCTCACGCCGAGATGTTCATAAACAATGATAAAGTCATAGTATACCGGTATACCAAGTAAAATAGAATATATTTTCCTTGTATATACATATAGGCCTATATTTAGTTGTCAACAATGTATTTTATGTCTGTCTATTCATCCTATCAAATACACAGAAAAGCCTTAATATGCACGGGAAGAATATAACTTGCAATATTTCCCAAATACTGTATTATGAATGACCGATTGACGACCTATATTATGATATTTAGACTCTTGTTTGGCATGAAATTTTTTAATCAATATAAGAATGAGCTTAGAGCAGTTTAGAAAAATGTTAACGGCCATCTTGGAATTTTTAAATACCCACCACTCAGAACGTGAAAAAATTAACTCCGACTAAGATAAACTACATGCTTATAACTCGTTTGTTTTCACTTCAAAGCTTAGGCATATCAATATAATAACCTTGGGTTTATGTTTATTTCTCGTCGATTTCCATGGCGGCCATCGTTATTTGTTTTTATGGACACCACCCGTACCATTGAAATCGTAATTTTTGAACCAGATGACAAGATGAAACATGTAGGGGACAACTATAGCTGTCTTGTGGTTTTAGGCTGGGCGCTGACATTAGTTGATGTATCGGAATAATAGTCAGCCAGCCATGGGCTGCTAAGACGTGCAGCTGATGGCTATAAAAATCGACTTTAAGGCTCAGAATGTAATAGGGGCGAATTATAGTCCACCTGATTGGAAATTTTCTCCTCTTTTCAATGGTGGTTGATGTGGAGCTGTATTATTGGGAGAAATTGGTCCAAATTGAGCTCAAAGACATGTACCTGCAAATTTAGCGGTTACTTTTTGTATTTTGTAAAGATCCACCTCCTCCCAAATTAATGTCTACATTGTAAACCTTTTGAACTTGATACATCTTCGTCAGAGCTAGTTGCACACTAAACACCATCCACATCCCAAAAGTGTCTCATGTGGGGTTACATTCTAATAAACCAATGTGAAAATCAGGTTTGAAGATTGTACAGGTAAATTAAATATGATATTTTAAACATATCCGTAAAAATACAACATACACGTATTTGAAAGAGTCTATGGCTTGTTCTTTCTTTGTGAATCCATGAATATTGTAGGAAGAAATTTACAATTCCCAATAATCCTCACTCAAACAATTTGCGTTCGATATATAAGTGTGTTGCAGCGTTCATCGATACTATTTTTAGTTCGATTTATTTATCAATGCAATACATATTATGATAAAACACGAACAAACACAAATAACAAACCATGTATATTGCCTACTAAAATAACAAATAATGTTGTAGTCGTTACAATAATGTACACGAGTAGACCCAACATCAATTACGATTTATAACTACATAACATGCAAATGTGTATAAATAGCGCAAATTACAAAAAAGACCAAAAATGATATATTTATCAAACCAAAACACAGAGCAATAGCAGAAAGTACTATATTCATTAATGATAGTATAAAATTATTTTAAAATGAATTTACATGTTTATGTAACGCCTAAATCCGTTATGCAGAACCAATTCTACATACTTGGCATAAAATTGCTACCAATGTAATAATACATAACAATAGTTAATTAAATGTCCATATTAGGCCTATTTTACTCCGCACTAATACACAAATAGCCCTTCACCATTTCAAATAAACAACATTTGGCTCATAACCAAGTAACAAATAAAACGAAAAATATATATATATTAAGATAAGAATAGCATCCAAATCAGTTAAATCTTTAATAAGTAGTATCACATGACACAGCATCACTAAAATTACGATTTGCTATAGACTAGTGTGTAATGCAATCGTTTACGAAGGACAAGTGTTACCATTAAACATGTTAAGGTGAGCATAGTTGTCTCAATACGTACCTATGAACACTTTTACAGTGTCTTCGATAAAACACATTTGCGTATGACCACATTCACATTTCATAGCTCAGACGCACTATATACACCCTTCATAGTATACTGGATATAACATAACTTGCTCTTGTATCCAGCAAAAATCAAGAGGTGTTGACCGTGTAGCCAAATCAGGAAACCCAACATGTGCTCCTTTCCATACCCGGGCTTTCCATGCTGCACGTTTTACATGTTGAAAACAACTGGCTTCACAGGGTGGTATTTTACCTGGCAATGCGAGTCCTCAACTTGTTTAAGTCGTGATGGTAACTGTATTCATTACCTCGCTGATCATACAAGGTAGAAACTAGCTTCCTAACCTGCTCTAATGCCGCATCACCATCAGTGCATGACAGTTTACCAAGTTCACTAAAGTTCTCTGGGGATTTGGTGATGACTATCATGAGTCTTTTTCCCAATCCCATATATAGCTGAAGCTGTGTCACATCCCATAAGGCATGTACGTCAGGGAGTATGTTACAGAGTACCCTACCTGAGCTCTCAGAAATTTCATGCTCAGTTATGTAACGTCGTTTGTCTTGCGTTGCTGTAACGATTCCTGATTGTATCCAAAGCTGTGAGGTATTAGGCCCTATGCATTTGCTAGTAATAATAAAGTACCAAGACTAGCACATATGTATCGGCTGATCGAATAATTATTTGTCCTTTTTAATGACTCTTCTCAAGCATTATGTCTGCATCTATAACGTGGAATATCATGTTAGTATCAGTTTCTTCATGTGAGCTAAATATATGACTTGGTTTTGATGTGCCCTCTGATGTGATACGGGTAACTTATTCTCCATTACCGCTCCCAACAAGATATAGTGCTGATATATTTAGCTGGGTGTTTGTGCACGAAATTCTGGCAATCATTTGAAAAGTAACTACTAAGGAACTGTATCAGACATTGCTTGTTTTCGGAAACTTCCAGGAATTGTTTCCATGTTGGAACTGGACGCCCGCCTGGCGCCATGAACACTGTATATTTTTTTGTTGGCATCATGTCCAGCTATTCGAGCACGTTCACCGGCTTTTATTGAGACTTTGGTGTTGTACCTGTTGTATAACAAATTGTCCAGTTTTAAACTATGTCTGAAGTGCCAGTGGGAGATTGAGCATGTCCAATATACATATACTGGAAGCCAGCGTGAGTAGTTTTGTTTGTTAGTTTCAAACAAAAGGGCTGAAAACTTGCTTGTTCCTATTTCCCCAGTCGTTCAGCTTGCAAATCTAATAGCATTAGCTCAATACCTTCGAGATAAATGTGCCAATACCTAAACGTTTTGTTCATTGAACTTTTCAATCAGTACTTTAAATGCACTGGCAGCTATTGTTTCATTTAGTTGAGATGCGGCGTTCTGTATGTCATTTCCATCACAAATATCAGACTGTTAATCAATCAAATGCTGCCAAAACTTAGGCGAAAAGCCATCCATGTGATCGTCTTTCTCATACCATTTGAAAAAAAGACCTCATGTAACACCTCATTAGTGCTTCGTACATCAATATCGAACCACGAACAGCACGTTTGTATTGCTTTCCAGACAACATTTGATAAACGGTGACAGATGCATACACATCAGAATCAACTAGAATATCACAGAAAGTACCATCACCCCAGAGTTGACCAATTCATGAAATAAAGCAAGACTGTGAGAAAGCCACAAAGTCGCATAGTGTGGTTGTTGAATTCATGTGGTAAATGTTACATGACTTGCTTTGCTAGGTGTTGGTCCATTGTTTGCACTGGAAATGACTGGTCAAGTGCTTGTGTCATTTATGTGCATTTTTTATGACTGTATGCACTGTTGACATATCTGAGGGTTTGGCATCTACTGTTGGTGCATATCTCACCACAGTGCGATATGAGTGTTTTTCATCAATTAATGACTGGTATCCTGACCAAAAAGAAATGGCAGTGTCATGAGCTTCATATCCACTCGGTAACATGGTAATGGGACCTTTCCATGATAGAGTAGACGGAGAAGTATCCAGGCATACTTATTAGGCATACTGGAATGGGATGTCTGCAGTGCATGTAGATTTTCAAAAGCATCGATTGTCTTTGGTGCTTTACTACGCATTGTTGGTCTTGCAAATGGGTATATTTGTATTAAAGATTCAATTTCATTTGACATGACATTATATTTTGCTGGCACACAAGGAATTATCTTTGGTTGGGGCTTTATCTGTTGCCTGCTCTTGAAACAATATCCGCGCCATTGCATGAGATGTATTCTTCCCGCAAAAAGTTTATGTCGACATTATCATCACCTTCTTGTACAAGACTTCAATCTACAGTGGTGATATCCATTGACCTGGGAATATATATGCCATTCTGCACATGACGTAGTTCATTCTCAGCCGCACTGGTTAAAACGCCTTGACTCATCATAACTCACACAACTTCCATAACTATGAACTGTGTCAATGAGTGATCTTGAACCATGGTTATGATGTACAAGGATTGTGATTCCCAAATGAATCGGTGTAATAATGTTGGTACAATTGTAAACTAAGTTATGCGCCAATAAACAAGCTTTACTTCTAACCTCATCTTAAGGTGCTGTGCCAACTCCATTTCTGTATGATTTTTTATCAATCAACCATGCATAGCACAGCCTTCAAAACCAATGGAGGCATACACTTACCAGAGCGTTTCTCTGTGCAGTCATCTGCAGATGGATACGTATTCTCGGCAGTCATGGTTTCCATTTGATGTCTGATTATTCCAATAGCAATGGAGTATCATCTCGTCAGTCTATAGGCCTACCTCTTGCAGTGTAAGTTGTAGACTTGCTTCTTCGTGTTTGTTTGTTTTCTACTGCTAACTGTTTTTTATAGCATCCGCAAGAGTGATCGAACCACTGAACAGAAAGTTTGATTTTCCCTGTCCGTGTTGGGATATAATCGTTATACGTTTACCAAACTGTTTATCAAGCCCTCTCTGTAGATTGGATGGTTTGTAGTTATCAGGTATTCAACGAATCAAATGTTTCAAGCATGTCAAGTAGCTTAGTTATGGTATGTACATGCATGACCATGTAGTATAACATGTCACTCATTCTCATCAACTAGATTCGAACAAGCATTAATAGAAAAGTCACTTGCATTGTCTATTCTATCTGATTTATCTGCCATATAGTCCTAATATTTACATAGTCCCAATATTTACCGTAACAATAATGCTGAGGCGTGGAGGCTTACGATTTTGTTATAAATCTTTTTTTAATGTGGTTATGGGGGATTGTGTTTCGGGGATATGCTGCATACACTTTGAGTTCAATGTGCTCTATTAAAACAATTTTTCTGTATTTATTTTAACAATTAATTTTCGTGTTTTGCAGTATTTTTTTCATATATATACATTAAAATCAAGTGTACCTCTCGAGGTGATATATCCCACTACCGCTATTTAAGATTAAGAAGCTGAATATCGCAAAAATAGGGATCATACACTCATGTTTTACACTGATATATTCGCCAATTTCTGAACGGAATTTAACTTTCCCGAGGTGCCACTGGAATGTGACTGTACCATAGAGAGTTTAAAATGCAATTACTACATTCTTAACACCATACCATTTTTACAAATTATTTTACTTGTGGATATTTTTAAAAAATATAGAAAGCCATTACATAATTTTACGCTACAAATTTTTAATATCAATTTTAACTAATGTCTGCTACGAATAGAGGATCAGATGAGACACCATTGAAAAGAGGATGATTTTTTCAGAAATATAGTTTATGATGTGTCAATATTACATGCGGAACGATTACATTGTAACAAATTCACTTCGTTCAGATCAGATAAAAAAGTACAGAAAATAATCATTAAATTTGCGGGTACATGACTTTGAGCTCAATTTTCATCAATTTCTCCCAATAATACAGCTCCACATCAACCACCACTGAAAAGAGGAGAAAATTTCCAATAAGATGAATTATAATTTGCCCCTATTACTATCTGAGCCTTAAAGTCCTTAAATATGGGTCTAAATGAGAACCAGCTGCACGTCTAGCTATAAAGGGATGTAAAACTGACTAGATGGTATTGCTATCAATCTGACACATGAAGCATGTCCAGTAGGGTCCTGGAGACCCCGTCTGGGCGGATAACAAAGCCCAACAAACTCTGACTGCGCTTCATACATATTATGACTTCATTCAAAATGGCCGCCAAAGAAACAGCAGACAAATATTTTTGCCGATACCTAATAAAATAAATAATAATAACACATACAGTGTGAGAGATATACATATTAATGGACACAATAACTTTAAACTAGAAGGGTCTAGTTTTCTGTGAACAGATGTCTCCCCTCCAGCAGCATAACCATAAAGGTTGATAGCTAATAGATGTAGTGTCAATGGCTTTTCTAATTAATGTTATTAAATGGTTCCTGTGGACAATAGAGACTATTTTTTTATTATTCCGTTTTGGAGGGAGACACCCGTCAACACTCCCAGCAAACACGACGTTGACCAAATGTGACCCACCCCGCGAAGGCCATAAGCTAAAAAAAATTCAGTTGATTTGATAGCCGTGTGGTTCCTGTCTCATTATCATTATTAAATTTAGTTACCAAATGTGACCGTTGACCAAATGTGACCCACCCCGCGAAGGCCATAAGCTAAAAAAAATTCAGTTGATTTGATAGCCGTGTGGTTCCTGTCTCATTATCATTATTAAATTTAGTTATGTAATCATTAAAATTAAATTTCAAATGACGTCATAAATAATTTGAATAAAGCGGTGTGGAGGTACCTTCACGAGTGGCGGGTCACAAATGCTGGTCCAATGCTGGCCCATCGTCTGCGACGGTGGCCCAACATCAAACCAGCACTGGTTCAACGCCTCGTGTTTGCTGGGCTGACTTTAACCCAGTAAACACAAAACATTTGTATAATATACATTTGTACAATGTTTGGCAAATGTTTTGTGTTTGCTGGGAATAGCAGCTGGTCTCAGGTATTGCTTAGAGCAGCCCCTTGGGATGACATCAATTTTCGTTTTTAATTCCGTACTGAAGTAGTGTATCCCACGGATCATGTTTTTTTTCAGAATTTTCATATTTTTACAAATATTTTTAATCAACATTTCTATGAATCCAGAAGTAACCCAAACAAACTATTTGTATACCTGAAGGACGATTGAATGTTCTCACAGCATTGAGCCACATGCTGGTGGCATCGGCCCAACGTTGGGTAGACAATCAGTGCTGCAGGTGTGTCCTCCCGTGTCCTGACTATGAGACACCAATTAGCGACGACTGGTTTGATCTTACCGTCTGATACGTGGGAATATGTGATGTAAAGTGCTGAATATGGCTGACTTGTTTTGTTTAAATGGCAATATACGACCTGGAAATACAACTATTTCACTCTTTTTCGGTGCTTCAAAATTGTTTTTTGACTTTTTCGTATTTTTAGTTGAGATCAGTAGGCTATATAGCTTCATATAATTTTTTTTTTTTTAATTGACAACATCGAAAATATCTCATCCCAAGGGGTCCCTTTAATACTGCTGGCGGCGATTACAAGCCAACACCGACCCAACGTCTGCTGAATATTGGGCCAGCGTCGCCGATGCTGGCCAGTATGCATCCAGTCCTAGACAGTACTTCATTCTGGGCTACCTGCATGCTGGCAGTACGGTCACGAGGCTTTGAACCAAAGCTGGGTTAATGTTGGCCCGCCGTCTGTGACGCTGGCCCACATTCAGCGTGGCGCCGAACACAACAGAGTAACCAAATACTGGGCTTATGGTGCGTCAGGGTCGTAGACGGATCAGTCAAACGGATCCAGGACATTTCGCACCATGGACGTTTTGCCCCCCAAGACGTTTCGCACACATCTTCAAGACGTTTCTCCCCCATCGCCGTGACGACTTGCACCAGTTGAGTTTGATACGTTTCGTCCCCTGTAAGACGTTTCACACCAACGGAAGACGTTTCGCCCCCCCCCCACCCTCCCCCCCCCCCCCGCGTGAGACGTTTCGCTCCCTATGTGAAACGTTTCGCCCCCATTGAGACGTTTCGACCCCTAGGGGAGACTTTTCGCCCCCTCTCTAAATTGAGACAATTCGACACATCTTTCCTAATATGGGGGCCAAACGTATCAGTAAATAATGGTGCAAAATGACTATGGGGCAAAACGTCTGATTACCCTGTCAAACGCTTTACTGGTATCTAGTAGAAGAGCATACACTTTGGTATTGTTCTTATTATAACAATTAAAAACTTCATCCAGCACATATGTACAAATCATTGTCGATAAACCTTTTTCAAATCCATGTTGGAGGTCTGATGAATAAAAAATATTTTTGTACATTTCCAATTGAGCCCAATCAAACACTTCACCAAAAACTGCTTAATGCAATTGCTCTATAGTTAGTACTGTCATTAAGAGATTTTCTGGCATTTTTATGGATTGGTATCGACTTAATTTTGTGTATAACCATACTGAAGCATTTTCGAAAAAAGAATAGTAAAAGAATAGTATCCATATAATTTAGGAGGCGCATTAATGATATGATCTGTACTTACATTATCAGATCCGTCATGTTCACCTGGCTTTATATGCTTTACAGCAGACACAATGTTTTCAACATAAATATGGTGATTACTTGTACATAAATTAATAGCTCTCTCGCAGGGAATTATGCTGTAAAAACTGTTTTTACACATACAAATGTATAGGATGATACCTCAGAATATTTCTCTCAGTACAGACAGAAGCTCGTCTGCTAAATGAGATGGTTACACTGACGAGCGGATGGGTCCGAAATATTCTTTGAAAATTGCTTTCAAAAAGGATATTACATCGTCATTTAGCTTCTAAGACTTCACAAATATTGTTCTTTGAATGACGCTGATCATAATGCTATACGTTTTATAAGTGATAAATTTTTGGTCAGTTTAGTGTCCACACCTCTTAATTAGTTAATAAACACAACTGCCGCGCTTCGCGCGGCATTGTATCAAGTCACTGTTGTCGGGATTGGGGGATACCTGACTACTGGATACGCATTAGTCCGGACTGACCCTTTTAGACCTAGGAATTCCTTGTATTGACACTTTTAGCGCCCAGGTATTTGTTCTCATTTCCCCTGTTTTAAAGTATAAATTGCTACCGCAATTTCAAACTTAACTGTTAAAGAGCTAAATTAAATGATTTAATTTTCCACCTATTTTAAGTTGTGTCTCGCTACCGCGACCCACAACTTCACGCGGGTGAAAATTTGTCATAATAATTTTGTTTAATTTTAGATATATCCTTTACAAATCCTGTTATTTAAACACACATCTTTTTCCTAATATAACTGGTTTAATCGATAAATAAAACAAATTAAAAAAGACAACTGTCCTAATCAGCAGGACAAGGGTTGATAAGCTTCAGAGAGGACATCTGGTGCAACTCCAATGAACTTGATTTGACGTATTTTCAATCTTTAGGCCTACATAAGATTTTATTTTTATATGATTCCTTTTAAATCATCAAATTATATGTCACAGAAATTAATGCACATGTTGCAAAAAAAATATTCAAATATGTTTTTTTATTTTTATTTCAGCAGAACCTCCCAATTAGAATGACATAGCTCCGAAACTTTTACAATTTGATCGTGCTCCTTATTTCTGTTTCTGTTCGTGAAATGCATCACCGCATGCATAGATATATCGCTCACGGTTTTCCCGCATTCATTAATAAAAAATAAGATACATCCGGTTGACAACTATATCCGGTTGGCAATAACAGAATATCAGAAAGTGATAGAAGCTCATCTTGCAAAAGAATGCTAAGTTATGATGACAAATTGTGTTTGTAAATAAACATGGTTAACGAGCACTTTACATGAGCAAAACAACTATATTAACATGGCTAATGCTAAAACAACTATACATCAAATGTGTACGGGATACCATACTTTATCTACTGAACAATTAAGCACTATGTACGACTATAATCTTTTTAAAGGTGATCTATCATCCCTTATATGGTATGAATAAATTTGTGACAGATAAATCAAAGTTGCCACAAGATGGGGCACAAGTGTTTTCTTATATGGGGTACTTGGCTATCATGTGACACTCTGAGAGGGTCACATGATAGCCAATCAGCCCATATAAGGACATAATTATTCATACCATATAAGGGGTGATAGATCACTTTAATATGTTTTATTAGCAGTTTAAATCACAGTCATTGGAAATAAAATGAGTGTTTAAAGATCAAGGTTTAAAAGTGTTAGGTATCAAATTGAACAAATGTGAGTATTTTTCACCCACTTGAACATTCAAATTAGAAAACTTAGCGGTAAAAAGACATAAAATGAGCGCGCTTAGTTGTACAATTTCATTAAAAAAATATATCATAATATATTTCATAACATATTTGACTTCTCATATTTTTCAGAATTGTAGTTTAGTTTATATGCACAATCGACTATGCGATACTAAAAAAGATAGCATAATCAGTAAATTTGAAAGATCGAAGTCGAAAAATAACAATGACACGAGCTGCATATTAGCTCATGATAATTATAAATAATGAATTTATTGAATTTTAAGGTTAGAAAAATAGGCAATATTAATAGAGATGTATAAAGCTGTTGATAGCCAGGGCTTTCTTGTCCTGTAGTTTATTTACCAACTTTTAATGGAGAATATTTGTGATGTTCTTTAATGAAAAAAGTGTGGAATGGTGTGAAGTTTTATATGCATCCTGACATGCATTGTTCTGATCGGAGACCAATCAATTTCAGTCAGTTCACGTAGAAAACTATTCATATTTCTTTTATTGAAAATTTGCCGAAAATTTTGAACTGTAGGCTCATTAATTTTATTTTGCGCACTGCAAAACAGGGAAATGATCAGAAATATATGTTTTAGTATGCCCTGAGAATATATGTGTTCTTGGTACTATTTGTATAGATATGAAGGTACTGTGTTTTCATTGACCATGGTAGGCTTGTTGATCAGCGGGGGGGGGGGGGCATGTATGCATTGTTTCAATAATTTGATGCGTGTCCAATATAAGAAATACGGCAATCACGTCTTTGTATCTCGCTTAACTGGTAAATGTGCAACCCAAAATTTAAAAAAAACTCACGCAGTTCTAGTCAGTGGACACTGGACAATAAACATATTGTCATATTAAGAAGCCAAAATAAAAATATAGATTTTTTGATGATCTTAAACTGATTATGTCGCATTAAGAAAAAAATGTATATGATAATATTCTTCTTAGTGGAGCTCCCGAGATATGATGCTGGCTCATGAATGAATGTGTGTGTTATTTCATATTTTTTTTCACTGCACGTTTTTATGAACATTGCAACTGTGTTGTCGTTTCTGTGAATCCACGGGGCTGTGTCTTCAACTTAAACAAGTTGAAGATACAGCCCTTTGTTTGTGGGGTCAACATAGAATTATTGTAACTTATGAGAGGGCATTATATGCTGCCCTCTTTGTCATATTGCGTATCAATATTCTTCTGTATGTTGTTACAGAATTGTATATTTGTTATTTTATTGATCAGTTTATTATGTTTGAGTCATATGAGTATCAGTATTATCAGTATATAATGTCAATGTTTGTTGAAATATACATTGATAGCAATAAATAACCATGAATGGTAATCTTAGATCCTAATAAGATACACCCGGTTGACAACTACATCTGGTTGTCAATATCTACTTTTCAAAGTATAATTATACATTATATTGAGAACTAGGTCGCTGAGGCAAAAATGCAAAAGGCTAGCACTATAATTATGTTACAAGTAAATCAAGAAACCCTTATCATCGCTCACCTATTATATGCTTCCAGTTGAAAACGAAATAATTTAAAGTATGGAAATACCAACAATCACTGAGTGTTATCGACTACATTTATTAATTGAGAGGCAAATACTAATCTTGTAGAATATCGCTACTTTTTGCGGGCATAAGATTTGGCTATCAGCCCTACACCATCTAGCCCATGGACAAAATTTTGCCACGATAAATTAGTACATCAATACATAATAAAAAAAAACGTAAAACTCACAAAATTTGAGGTCTGAAATTTTCGGTCAGATCTCTTAAAAGTGACCACCTCCACTCAGTCCAGCAGTTTTATAATCAAAGCAAAATAGTTAACAATGAATCATGGAAACCCCCAATAAACTGACAAAATATCAGGCACCCCATCCCTCTAGTGGGGTGAATATTATACTCCACTAACTAATATGGACAATATCATTTTTTTCGTGATAAACCCCATGGTCCCCATAGATTTATGCAAAATTTGCTTGTCGTATACTGAGATGGGATCGACATGGTCGGTTTATAAAATTATATCGATAAATTATATTATAGAAGGGCGATATTTGGTGTGACAAAATCCAGGATCCACATAATGCTTGTAACTGATAGGCTTAGAATTGTACAAGCATGTGGGTTGCAGAGTATTGTATGTCTGACGTGTATGTTGTAGCGGAGTGAATGCACCCAGTTTAATGACAGATGCACAATGATATACCCTATGTAAGAATAAAAAATGACAGTAAAGTATACGATCAATCATGGCAATGGGAAAGGAAGTTATTAATCAATTTGATAGCGAACTTGACCCAACACATCTCTATAACATAGGAACAGCTAGGCAAGGCCGTATCAGACATCACCGAGAAGTTCCTTCGCACTATTAATACAATTGGAAAGCAAGATCAAATAGGTGAGATTTAAGTAATTTCGGGAATGTTAAAATTGTTTCGGCATTACGAATTGGCGCAGGCAGGGCGTTCCATAATAGGGTCGGATATAGAGAAAGCTCTTGACCACGTCTTAGTTTTTATATGAGGAACAACAAATCTATTTGAATCTGTGGAGCGTAGACATTTTGGGCATTTCGGACGAACAAGTAAGTCAGCCGGATATGCAGGTTGGTTGGCTTTTAGGGTTCGGAAAGTTATTGTGCATATTTTAAAATGAATGCGAAACTTGACAGGATTGTTGTAAAATAGGAATGGAACGACTAAAACGTGGGGCCTTGGTTACCAAAGGATGTCATACACTTTGTCACTGATTAATGGCTGGTCCCCATAAATTAAAAAGTGCGAGAGAGACTCAAGAATGTCATCACCAACTGCCTTTAATATCATTGGTCCATCTCAGAAACGCCCGAGCAATTGGAATCAAATCCCGAAAAATAACCTTTTAAGGAATCCTCGATTGCGTGTCTTGTCAATACTTAGGACGGTAGTTTTGCTCTCATGTTCAAACAAAAAATTTGTTGTGCTAATTCTGGCAGTGTATTTTATAGATTCAAAGTATAGAGAGAGGTAGACGATAATAGACTACACAATAGTCCCGAAGAAGCTGATTGTCGAATATTTTACCATCTTGCAAAGACAACTTCTCCGAACAATGTTGTAACTCGTACGTCTGACACAGACTGCCGTTGCCAATTCTTGGACCCATCAATAAAAAATATGGATAGTCGCTGAAACCAGTAATACACACCGCCACTCTGACACACCGCTATGTTAGTGTAAACCAGATTCATTTTGCACAACGAGACGATGTCAGCTGTCATCAAACTGGACCATGAGCTGGATATTAGTGAAGACACTATCTTTAAAATAGATAAATTGTTTGTACAATGCACAACAAAACATATCATCAGTCCCTCTGCAGATTTTCTTGGGGAAATATTAACCAAGGAATGATGAACAAAGAATTTCATGTGTAAAAAAAAAGACGGTAGTATTCTACCACCATGCTCGCGAGTACTGTTGCAGAAGGTAGAACGTACACAACCAAGGGCCTGCCACATCTTGGCGATCAGCCTCAACGATCGCGTAACGCACGAAAAAATCAGTCGAGCGCTGGCGAACACTGAACATCGCTAGACCATCGTTATGCTATCGCCGTGTGCGTTTATCGATCGTTGTTGATCGCAGATGAACGCTGATGATCGCTGAGAGTTTTGAACAGGTTCAAAACTTTCAACGCACACCAGCGTGTAAGAGGAGACGCTAGGGGAGCGTTACTCGATCTTTGTATGTGCTAGGGGAACGTTACTCAGTCGCTGTACACGCTAGGGGAACGTTACTCGATCGTTGTACACGTTAGGAGAGCGTTACTCAATCGCTGTACTATATCGCCTATAAATCATAATATAGGCATATACATATAGATACTTCCTGGTGAATCACTTGAAACCATAAAAATAAAGTTATAATTGATTGGTAATGATGGCAAAATATAGGCCTTTAACACGATAAAATGTCTAATTCAAAATAACTTATACCGAACACTTCTAAACTCTCTGCAAACTTTAGTTGGAAAATTCAATAAATTTTCGCATGGCTTGACATAATAAAAAGATGAATTTACCGCTAGAAATCTACTAAAAATGTATGAAATACTGCAGTAAAAACTAGAGGTTTTCAAGTGATCGTAACTGTGCGTTGTGGAACGTCGAGCACACGTTGGCAGTCGCTCCCTAGTCGTCGAATGCGTTATACATGCGTTACTCATGCGCTACTCCCACACTGGCAGTCGCTGGTGATCGCTGGCGATAGAATCACGAATTAGGTGATGTGCGTTCTTCAGTCGTCAATCACGTTACTCTAACACTACTCATGCGCTTACAAACGCTAGACAATCGTTCTAGATCATGAGAGTCCATCAATCGCCAGCGTTTTAAATAATTTTAATATTTTTCCGTGCGTTACGCGATCGTTGACGGTGATCGCCAAGGTGTGACAGGCCGTTGTATAAATGTTATACAAATGTTTTGTGTTTGCTGGGCAGGAGGACTTTCCGTCAAGCATTGTACATTTATCCAATGTTGGTTCAATGTTGGGCCAGTGTCGTGGCTATCTTCAACACAGGGCACACAATAAAACACATCAGCTCTAGAATCTGGATGGAAAGAAGGAAATTGTTGTTACCGTTTGCACTGGTTCGACGGTAAGACCTCACGAGCATTGTCAAAATTAATGACATTTGTAATGAAGTCGATCACTCTAGGAAGTCACAGGTAATAAGGACTTGTATGATTGTTAAACGTTATTTTTGTATTAAAAGTTTAAAATGTGTTCAAATAACGGAATCAATAGTTTAATAAAACCTACTGTATATATAATGATGTTTTCATCTTTGTTGGTGGTGGTGGTGGCGGCGGGATGACGACGATGACGACTGGGACAACGACGACGATGATGATGACGATGATGATCATGATGACGATGACGATGATGATGACGATGAAGATGACGACGAGGACGACGACGATGATGATGACAACGACAACGACGACGACGACGACGACGATGACGATGACGATGACGATGACGATGATGACGACGATGACGATGACGACGACGATGATGACGACGACGACGACGACGACGACGACGACGACGACGACGACGATGGAGATGACGATGACGATGACGATGACGATGATGATGATGATGATGATGATGATGATGATGATGATGATGATGATGATGATGATGATGATGATGATGATGATGATGATGATGATGATGATGATGATGATGATGATGATGATGATGATGATGATGATGATGATGATGATGATGATGATGATGATGATGATGATGATGATGATGATGATGATGATGATGATGATGATGATGATGATGATGATGATGATGATGATGATGATGATGATGATGATGATGATGATCATGATGATGATGATCATGATCATGATCATGATCATGATGATGATGATCATGATCATGATGATGATGATGATGATCATGATGATGATGATGATGATCATGATGATCATGATGATCATGATGGCGAAAGCAGTGACGACGACTTCTAGCAAGCACATTATTAAAATCAAGCATCATTTAATTATAATTATTATCTGCTGTCGTTCTATTTAAATAAATAATAAAGAATTTGATATTGCTTACCCCAACAAATACTTTAATCCGCATATTTGTGCACTGTAGTGTACTGGTGGCAATCCGTTCGAAGTAGTAAAACTATACTAAGGCCGTTGTATGGGGGCTGGTCACTTATAAGGGATCTGACCGAACATTTCCGCCCTGATATTTTGTCAAATTTACTTTTTTTACAATGTATCGATGTACTACTTTGTTTTGATAAAATTTTGTCTAAGGGCCAGACGGGGTGAAATAAACACGCTGAGGAGGTTTTTTCGGGTGGGGGGGGTTGAAATCCGACCTCCGTGGCGCAGCTTTTTTGCATCACATCGATGACCTGATTAGCGTCAGATGGTTAATTTTCATGGGCCTGATAGGGTGAAATCTTCTGTGGTAGGCTCCCAAGCTAATATAATTATTGAGTTTGCTTCAGTTCTTTCTAGTTTGTATTCTTCTATGTCGGAGTGCTAGTTTCCATACAATCAACTGGCAGCTTTAAAACAATGTTCCTCAGAAAACCCTCCTGGTGTACGCAGGTTCCTATGGTTAACAATGCACTTTCTATAGAGTATCCCTTCTTAAGAAAATTAGAAAATATTTACTATTGGAAATGAGAATTAAATTTCATGATTATTATGTCAAACCACTAATTGAGTATTGCAGCTCAGTTTGGGGCGTTTGTTCAAAAGAAAATCAAACAAAGATAATACAAATTCAAAAGAAAGCAGCAAGAATAATATTAGAAACATTTCCTTTAACACCAAGCAAACAAATGTTTCAAGAGCTTAAATGGTTACATTTTGAAGAAATCGTACATAAGGCTGTAATGGTAATGCACCCCAATCTATACAGACTATGTCTATTGATACTAAAGATCACGCAAATTATTCACTAAGATCTTCATCAAATAACAAATTATTCGTTCCTAGAACACATTATAAATCATTTTCCTATACAGGCGTAATTATTTGAAATGCATTGCCAGACAATATTAAAATATCATAAACATTTAGTAAATTCAAACAATTGTATATTAAAAACATTAGAAAAAAAAACAGATAATGTCAAGTAATTTGACAACACCTGTATAGAATCATACTGGAGCTGTATTATTGTTCCTTGGTCAGCATTTGACCGGCGCTGGATTGACGTCTCCATTCTGCTGGGAGCACGTGTGAGTATAAAGTTTTAATACATACTTTAATAAACATAATTATGCATCTTTATATATCTTTAGGTTTCTACGCTTTCCAGAGTATTACTTGCTACTATATAATCATATGCGTATTATACATAGTAGCTATTTGATCGCTGGTGTTGATGCGGGAAACATCTTTCTTCAATATAGTGTTAATTCCAGCTAATCACCGGAGATGTCGCCAAAAGGCGACCCCCTGGCATACCGCGGATGTAGCCTTTTGGCGACATCATTAATTACTTTTTTTAGTTAAAAAATTAACTAATTTAGCGCTTAGGCAATTTATGACGTCATAATTCCGCGGTGAAAGGGTTAAGTAGTCATCATGTATATTTTCAGAACATTCAGTGTTTATCATGGCAATGTCTGCAATATTTTAGGTCAATAAAATATATATCTAGCTAACTATGTTGAACGTACATGTATATATTAAGAACTATAGTAAATTTATTATTTTATTGTATGAAGATGGGTGGATGCTCAGTGGGCTTACGCTTTTGAAATAAAGATTTATTATTAGTATTTTAAATAATTTTAAATAAAATTATTAAAACTCTAGGCATAATGAACAAATTAGAATATATTAGAAATTAGAAATTAGAATTAATATTACTTTCACATGCCTTAATAATCCCACATATGCATTATTGCTTACTAGTCTGGAGAACAAACACATTTTTTTAAATTATTTAGGTTACAAAAACGTGCAGTGGGGATAACCACAAGAAGTCACTATTTGAGCCACACAAATTCCATCTTACATTTAAAACTCCCGAACAATGATCTATACAAACTTTTTCAACTAAAAAAACCTAAACAATTACTTCCACAATATTTTTAGTCATTTGATTTAAAAACAAATCACGATATAAACCTGCATAACACTAGACAACGACATAATCTTCACATTACCAGAGTAAAACACGAATTTGCAAAAAGATGTATTAGACATGAATTCCCCAGTCAGATAAATGTAACTCCAACTCTAATCACAGATAAAATGGGCCCCTTTATGCATAACTGGACCAACCCCAAAAAGCTCGTTTTGAGATAAATGCAGTTGAAGTTTATGGTCTACTGTAGATTCAAGAAAGCGAATGAGCGAAATATTGAGTTAAGCTAATACCCCAGTCACACATACACGACGTACAGCCCACGCCTTGAGGGACAAAAATAAGAGCAGTGCGTCGTTGTGCGTCGATGAATTTTGTCAGGTTATGTGAAGACCCAGCGAGTTTAAGACGATTATAGAGCGTGTTATAAATAAATCAGGTGTATAAATCAACGAATACACAGCGTTTCGCCACCACGTTGCGCGCTAGCAGGGCGACAAAGTTTGCGAATACATCGCGCATTTAGAACGCATTTAGAACGCCCCATGTACGTTATATGTTCGCAGGACATGCATTAGGAACACGTAATGTTAATATTAAAACACTCAACGATCGACACTAACAGAAATATAATTCCACCACCTAATAAATAATTTGAAAATGTTTATTTCTGTAGATATGTAGATGGAGATAAATACTTAGCATTGTTTGTTTTATAATAACCCTGAACCAAGGAGAAGAAGCAGCCATGCATGTGTGACACCAAGGCGTGAGATTACGCGATTGAACCAATTCACACCTTCAGCCCAGCCTGCCCGCCATATTTTATATATTTTATATATTTTATATATTTTATATATTTTATATATTTTATATATTTTATATATTTCATATATTTTATATATTTTATATATTTTATATATTTTATATATTTTATATATTTTTTATATTTTATATATTTTATATATTTTATATATTTTAGATATTTTAGATATTTTAGATATTTTAGATATTTTATATAAAATTTGTTTGTAGTATTGCGCCACTTGTTGGCTGCACAATTTAGTCTGCTCAAGAAATTTTCAAAATTATGCATTTTTGCCTGATCTGATTTTGACCATCTTGATACATCTTACGAAAACAACGAGGATAGTACAAAACTGGAGTATGCGTTTCTTGCTATTTCGGACAGTTACGATATTTTTTACCATTTTATTCCATCTACAAGGGATTATCGCTCACGCCTCAAACGACGGGCATGTGCAGGCTACATGCAACAGATGCAGCATGCCGGATCATGTGTACACATCCAGTGAACTTCGCTGTATTGCCGCGAAACATCTCGTGCTGCCCGCTACTGGGAAATCCCGCCTGCCTGCTGACGTATGGGAAAACATAAACAAGCTCGGGATCTGTGTCACCAGACAAACTCAGCGAGGGTGTCGAGGGGGCCGCTCTGTGAAAAAAGATAAGCCTATTGGGAGACAAACAGGCGTTAACACAAAAAATCTCTCCCATGTCAAACCTATTAAAAAGTCAGGTATGCTTGATTTTGTTGTGCTAAACGTTAGATCTGTTCGTCAAAAAACGGACCAAATTAATCAGTACATCACACAAAATGATGTTGATATTATGGCATTAACGGAGACGTGGCTGACCAACGATGACAGGGACCGCAAATGGATCTCGGCTTTGACACCAGATGGGTATAAATTTATTAATATCCCAAGAATATCAGGAAAAGGGGGTGGAATTGCTGTCATTCACAAAACAAATTTGTCACTGAAATGCACTACTGACGCTCATCGTTTTGTTTCATTCGAACACATTCAATGTAGATTGGTTACGAATTCCTTGGTAGTTGACATTGTAATTCTATACAGACCACCACCATCTAAGAAGAACAAATTAACAACCGCGATGTTTACTCATGAGTTTCAGGACTATCTATCTCAGTTGACACTTTCGAACAATCAAATCATTATTGCTGGGGACATTAATATTTCCTGGAATGATAAAAACTGTAGTGACACTGCCAAACTAAAAGACACTCTTGACATGCTCAATCTAACTCAACTGGTATCCCAGCCTACTCATATACTTGGAAACACGTTGGATTGGGTAATAACCCGTAAAACATCTTGCATACATGAGCTGAATGTGTCAACGTTACTTTCCGATCATTTTGCGGTCCACTGCTCTGTGCTAACCAAGAAGCCTCCAATCACCAAATCGGTCATAACATATAGAAAATATAAGCTAATAGATCAAGAATCACTAAATGCTGATGTACTAAACTCGCCCTTGTTTCCTGAACCCCCAAATTCTGATGTTGATGATTTGGTAAAACACTACAACACTGTCATGGGTGAACTAATGGACAAACATGCTCCTGAGATCACAAAACGGGTGGCAATACGACCTAAAAATGTTCCATGGATCACTGAGAAAATAAAATTAGCTCAAACTGAAAGAAGAAAAATGGAGAGGAAGTGGAGGTCGACACGTCTCATTGTACATCGAGAGTTATTCACAGACCAGAGAGATTATGTTACCACCTTGTGTAGAGAAGCGAAACAGGGGTATTATCTGGAAAAGATTGGTGATTGTGGCTCAGACCCCAAAAAACTTTACAAAGTCATGAATGAACTCCTACACCGTAGACGTGATATTGTGCTCCCCTCCTATGATTCGAACAAGGACATGGCAAACCAGTTCAGCTCATTTTTTCTTAACAAAATTGAGAAAATAAGAGCTGATCTGGATGCTATTCAAGTACTTTCACCTTTGAATAATTCCAATGACAATAATACATTACTACCTGAATCATTTTTGGACTGTGCAAGTGTAAGCGACGAAATAGTGTCAAAGATAATTCGAAATTCGCCTGTTAAATCATGCAGTCTCGACCCCCTGCCTACTCATGTCCTAAAACATACGAAACATTTGGTTACTTGTATTACTAATATTGTTAATAAGTCGATTATTACAGGGACCTTTCCATCTTCATTCAAACGTGCACTGGTAAGCCCATTGATAAAAAAGTCAACACTTGATGCACAAATTCTACGAAATTACAGATCAGTATCAAATTTGCCATTCATATTCCAAAATTCTAGAGAAAGTAATAGCGAAACAATTAACTGATCATATGAAAGTCCATGCTTTATATGAGAAACACCAATCTGCTTATAGATGTTACCATAGCACAGAAACTGCACTGGTTAAAGTACAGAACGATCTACTGAGGGCAATAGATGATGGCAGTGGTGTGTTTCTAGTGCTATTAGATTTATCAGCGGCATTTGATACCATTGACCACGACATTCTCTTGAATCGCCTTAAATCAAGCATTGGTTTGTCTGACAAGTCGCTTAGCTGGTTTAACTCATATCTGAAAGATAGATTTCAGTCTATTGTTATTGATGGTGTTACATCGGAGCCAGTCAATCTTAAATACGGTGTACCACAGGGTTCCGTATTGGGTCCAATATTATTTACAATATACACCTCCCCAATCGGTGAGATTGCACGAAAATATAATGTTGAAATACATATATATGCTGATGACACTCAGCTCTATATATATTTCAAGATGAAAGTTCCATCCTCCCAGCTAGAAACTCTTATGATCCTCCAATCCTGTGTTTCCGAAATTAAAAGCTGGATGGCATATAATAAGTTAAAATTTAATGACGACAAATCTGAATTCTTAGTGGTGTGTGCTCCTTGGTCCCGTAACGAAATACGTGTTAAAACTTTGACAGTAGGAACATCTCTTGTTGAGGCGACTGTATCCGCACGGAATTTGGGAGTCCACATTGATCATACATTAAAAATGGATGTTCATATTCAGAAACAATGCCAATCAATGATGGCTCAACTTAAAAACATTGCTGATATTCGGCGTTATTTAGAAAAACAAGCTGCCGAGAAACTTATCCACGCATTTGTTGGTTCAAGATTGGACTACTGTAACTCTCTTCTGGTTGGTATCCCCGAGACATCTCTTGCTAAATTGCAGAGAGTCCAAAATATAGCAGCACGCATACTTACAGGCACTCGCAAGTATGACCATATGACACCTGTCCTCTATAAACTACACTGGCTGCCTGTCAAATATAGGATAGAGTATAAAATTATACTTATGACCTATCGAGCACTAAATGGGCTAGCACCAAATTACTTGCAAGATTTGCTGCAGGTCTATCAACCAGCAAGATCATTACGGTCATCAGGGGACCTAAAACTTGTGGTGCCTCGTACCCGTCTCAGATCTTATGGGGACAGAGCATTCTCTGTAAAGGCTCCAAGTTTATGGAATTCACTCCCCCTGCATATAAGAACAATGTCATCGATGTCCACATTTAAGAAATTGTTAAAAACGCATCTTTTTTCAAATGGCATTTGCCGATGTTTAGTTTTTCATTAATATACATGTTATGTAAAGCGCCTGTGATTGTCTGACAGATACATGGCGCTATAAAAATGATTTATTATTATTATTATTATTATTATTATATTTTATATATTTTATATATTTTATATATTTTATATATTTTATATATTTTATATATTTTATATATTTTATATATTTTATATATTTTATATATTTTATATATTTTATATATTTTATATATTTTATATATTTTATATATTTTATATATTTTATATATTTTATATCATAGGCCTATATTTCATATATTTCATATATTTTATATATTTTATATATTTCTTATATTTCTTATATTATTATTTCATAATTCATATATTTCATATATTTCATATATTTTATATATTTCATATATTTCATATATTTCATATATTTCATATATTTCATATTTTTTTCATATTTTTTTCATATTTTTTTCATATTTTTACATCTTTTTTTCAATTTTTTTTCGTAATTATATATCATTTATGTTACATAATTTCACATTGTAAAGCCCTTGCATTACATTTATATAGCTTTGACTCATGCGTTCTTAAGTATGTGACCTTTAAAACCGTTTTAATCACACTCAATGGGTCGGAGAGCTGTCGCGACAGGAAAGGCGCTAATAAGAAGCCACGTGTAAAGTAAACAGGAAAGGTGAGAAAGAAGTCCGCTGCCTATTAAAAACAAAAACGGCGTTGGAAAGAAGCTAGGTGTATAATCAAAACAGTAAGGATGAGAAAGAAGCCATGTGTAAGAAAACACAGAAAATATGAGACAGAAGCTATGCTAATATTTAATGGATACATGTATACCAAACAAATTGAAAAAAAACACATATTCGATGGCGATGTGTTCTTCGTAACAATGGATGCAAGGGAACTTTAGTCACAGACTTAGGATCACGTGACCCGACAGAGAATCACCAGCATGACCATGCACCTGATATTACAGCACAAAACAATTATTTAAATTGGGAGTATTCTGTGAAACTCAATGACCTTGACCTCCTTTGTTTTCCCCGAGCAGGATAATACAATGAAGTATGGAGGAGGGGTGTCATATAACCTTGTTTTTACCGAGTGACGTTATTGAGTTTTATTGAAGGGAGTATGGGGGAGGGGGTCTTATATAACCTTGTTTTCACCGAGTGACGTCACTACGTTTCACAGAATGCTACTATAATTGGGTGCCTAAACGTCCGGTGCCTTAAAGTCCGGGTGCCTAAACGTACGGGTGCCAAAACGTCCGGGTGCCTAAACATTCGGGTGCCTAAGTGTCCGGTGCCTAAACGTCCGGTGCCTAAACGTCCGGTGCCTAACTGTCTGGATATCATTTTTGTGCGCCCTCTAATCGCCAAAGGAAGTCGGGTATGTTTAAAACATTTAACGCATATGAAAGCATAAATAAACACGCCAGAAGAACGCCAGAAATACGTAGGGCGCGCTAGAACAACGTCTTATCAACGCTAAATACGTTTGCCTTGTATCACATGGCTGCCTGTTGAGGGCGCCGGGCAGTGGCGGGCAACGCGCCTGCCCTGCGCTGCATGATTTCGAAGTAGCCTGGGAACACGCCGCCAGGTCGCCCAGCGCTCGACAAACAGGCTGTGACTATGTTATACCCTTAGAGCTCTGAAGAACGACATTTTATTTGTAATCATTTGAGGTGGTTTTTCACACGATACACAGCTTTAAGTGCAGAATTTGTTTTTTATTTGTCGAAATTAAGTCCAAACATATAATGTTATCATAAATTTAAGACACATTTTTCCTTTTACAAATGGTTACATATGTACAAAACAAACTGATAAAAGTTACTTTTATCGTCGACATTAGCATTATAGGGTGTAATGCGCACTGTATGCGTCGTACGGTGTCCGGTGATTTCGGACCTTGACTATTTCGGACTGGTGATTTCGGACGCCAATCGGTGATTTCGGACGGTGATTTCGGACAGTGTGCGGTAAAAACGGACGATGATTTCGGCCGGTGTGCGGTAAATTCGGACGCCGCGGTGAATTCGGACGGTGAATCCGAACGCCCAACGCAGTAGTTTTTTATATCACTATTTTGGTACTAATATCGCTAATTTCGGATGGTGATTTCGGACGGTGATTCCGGACGGTGATTTCGAACGGTGAGATGTATAAAAAAACTTAACAGAATACTTTTTTATATGACTATTTCTGTACTAATATCAGTAATTTCAGACGGTGATTTCGGACGGTATTATTTATAAGGAAGCCTAATATGATAAATAAAATATTTAGAAATATCATTTCATAGATACAAATGTTGATGTTACATACATAAATTGCTATACAATATAATATACTTTGTCATCTTTATAAACACATCATTTTATATATAGAAATATAGATATATATTATCAAAAATAAAATGTATAGTTATGTATACATTATGAAATTGGAGTACATTTTAGGTCTTCTGACTTAAAGAACTTAACGAACATTCACCCGGAATTGTTTCAGCGTCTCGTAGCACTTGAGATGTTATTTTTATGAATGATAAATTTAAGTGTAGGGGCCTATTAAAGTTATCGAGTGACTCACTAATCATGCTAATAAGAATTGTAGATAGGAGTTCAAAGAAGTTTTTGAACAATCATACTACTATTGTCTAACTGTTCGCATTGCTTACAATATGTTTGTTCAACATTTATGTGTGACACCGGTCCGTCTATGCTGGACGTGCGAGCCGTGAAAGCAGACACACCGGATCGTTAACCTTCTGCGTCCCGATAACCATGATAACAAGACGTGTATTATCTGTTTTAAAATTTAACATGCATTAAGAATATTATTACTTTTAATCCGATTAGGGTTAGTTGCAAGTTGTGTTGTATAGTTATAACATAACTATTCGTAGGTTACGATATGCTTATTGCAGTACGCTGACTGTAAAGGGTCTTTCATTGCGACAAGCGTTATCAGCAAGTAATTAACCCTTATTCTACTGACGATCACAGTCATCATCCTAAAATAGAATATCTATTGTTGAAATAATTATTATTGTATTATTATCCGTTAATAACGTGCTAGAGTCGTGAAAATGATAATAATTATAATAAAAAATTGGTAAGAGTTTCTTGTGTACCCCTCTGGGCGACAATAAAGGTTTCCGTCATTCAGATAAAATGTGATAACTAAATAACGGAGGGGTACAATGGAAAGGCTTTCCTAAAAATTATCTATATTTTTCATCCATTTGGAAATTGTGCTTGTATTATCTTGAACGCAGGGACGAGAGTGAACTTGCCGTTTTACCACAAAAGTATGACCGTTGTCTGCGAAGTGGGACCTCAAAGGTGTGTGATATGTATAAAAAATAAAAATTATCAATTCGATTATATTCTATATAAATATATGTATCAAATTATATTTTGTTTATATAAAATGATACGCCTATGTGACGATGACAAGCGTTCTTATATATGTGCATCATAACTGTACCGGTATATCACTGATTTTTGTATTTCTAAAATGATATACATAAGTGTTTAAAAACAGATGACTATATAACTGTAATAGGTTTCCATATGCATAGTGCCGCCCGAAATTACCGTCCGAAATTATTGATATTACAGGAATAGTCATATAAAAAAGTACTCTGTTAAGGTTTTTTATACATCTCCCCGTTCGAAATCACCATCCGAAATCACCGTCCGAAATCACCATCCGAAATTAGTGATATTAGTACAAAAAAGTGATATAAAGGACTACTAAGTTATGCGTCCGAATTCACCACACACCGTCCGAAATCACCGTCCGATTTCACCGCACACCGTCCAAAATTACCGTCCTAAGTCACCGATAGGCGTCCAAAATCACCAGGTCCAAAATGGGCGAGGTCCGAAATCACCGGCAGTCCGTCGTACGCTTTAGCAAAGCGCTGTTCATTCGCACTTTGCGTTGGAAACACGCTGTGTACTCGCTACCAGCCGCGACGTTTTTCACAATCCACACTCAAATTGCTTTTAATTTTTCTTTTATGGGTGGACTGTGCGTTGTTTTTGTGTGACTGTGAAAAACCTCGGTCAACGAAAACACAACGAATTTAGAGCGTGTGCTCTACTTGTGCCTAACGTTAGACTGGCGCTGGTCTGACGTTCTTCTGGCGTCTACATTTACACGTGGAAAAACGCTCACATTTTTGAGCATGCAGAAAATGTGCGCAGATGTTGACGCACACAAAAAATGAAGGCGTTCTCGTCAAATCATCAACGAATTCTGACGCACGCCCAGCGAATCACAACGCACTGACCAAAATTTTCATTTTTTGTGCGCTGGACATGCGTGATGGTATGTGTGACTGGGCCTTAGCACACACCATGCACGTTATCAACTCATGGAACATACCCACATCTTCAAATACCTCCGGTTTCGTACCTCGCTGCCACAAATAAATTGTGGTCCAGTTGTGCATATATAAGAATGACCATTTTGATGTATGCACAACTGGACAAACACACTTGTAAATTAGACAAATACAAATATATGTAGAAAATTTACAATAATAAGCATATTCATAGTCTCTACGTCTTCTGTTTAGTTATGAATGAATGAATGAATGAAATCTTATATAGCGCATGCATCCAGCCGGAGGCTGTTCAGAGCGCTGAACATCGAGAGTAACTTAGCAAGGCCTGTTATCATTCAAATTCCAATGGTAGTTATGTAGATCTATTCCGAAGTTTCTATAATCAAAATACGTGTAACTTTCTGTAGTTTGGGTCAAATCACGCGGACTGCGATGATAGGCGGCCTAAATAAATCAATTTAAAGATTTTAATTGATGCACAAATGGACCAAGCCATAATTATTGTCAATCCAATAAATGTGTAGAAAAAAGACACAGATAAGCACATAAAAAATTATGTACTTCTTCTGTAGATCCAGCCATGGAATGTCTCTAGTAAAATAAGTGTAACTTTTATAGTTTATGTGAAATCACGGGGACTGTGAGGCTTATGGAAGAAATGAATATGCGGGTTGGTCCAGTTGAGCGTAAATCAATCTTAAGATTTACATGTGCTGTCTTTTCTTACCGCCACCAGGTGGCGTGATGGGTGTAATTTGAACTTCTGGTTAATTTTACCAAAGGATTTTCATAATGTGTATCACTTGGCACACTCGACTCATTTTCGATTTTTATGGGGGTTGTGCATAAAGCTGTCCAAATAAACACTCACAGTAATTACGCAGAATCTTACCTGGTTTCAAAATATCCAGCCAACTGTACTGTATTAAACTGTTATGTTTGCAATCACATATGCCATTTTGGCATGATATTTCATTTACAGCTGCATAACTGTTTTGTTTATTTCGATAGAAAAAGGCTAAAATGTACAAAAAAATAATTTATATCGTCTTAAATGTCTTATAAATGAACTAAAACTGGGTGAATGTAGCGGAATTAGTTCACCATGCGAGACACCTTAAAATATTATTAAAGGGACTGGCTCAGGCTAAAATCATAAAAAAAATCGGTGATTTGGCTTATTAATATGACCATATGATGTAAACATGTCCATAGACTAGAACTGCAAAAGTTTTTTTATTTTTTTGTGCTGCGCATTTATCAGTTAGGCTAGATATAGAGACGAAATTCCCGTATTTCTTATTTTTGACATAGTTGTCCAAAATAAGAAATCAGGTATTTTACAAGCTCAAACAAAAACATGATACGGTGCGATGTGATGTGATTATTGTCACGTGGGCCACATCGGGAATATGGCATAGAGGAACGAACATAATGTAAGCGACAGATTATCTAGGTTTATCAAATCTTATGCTTATGGCACTTCATAACAAAACTCTATAACATAAGACAATGGATACAGGTTGGGCGGGAAACATACAAAATTGCTGGGGGGAATGTAGGCCTACCGTACAAACAATACTGAATTAGGCATGTTCGACTTACATTTTTACCTTTGACATGCATCACGGTAATGCTATATGATTATGTATGCCTACATTAAAAAATAACCTGCATTTTTATAAAACCGGTGTAGTGGCGTATCCAAAGGGGGCGCCGCTCTAGATATGTACACTATTTGAAGCCTCAGATTTCAAAATGTTCCCGGCGCCCCTATTAGGGCATAGCATTAGGTGCATATAACAAAATATTGTTGGAAAAAATAGTGGCCTTCCCCCTCCCCCTCATCAGTCAAATTCTCGATTCGACACTAGAAAGTAACTCTATTGCATTATGCGTGTGCATGATTATGTATCACGTAACAGTACATGGTTGTCAAAATGAGAAATATTATAATTAAAGTGCAGAGTTCTCAAACATGGTCCATGACAAATACGTCAGAATAATTGATTTTATTATTGAAATCTGAAAACATATAATTTGTTTGTGTCTTTCTGGACACAACAACACACGACGGATAGGAACCAGTAAACACATTTGCATGACATTTATACAATATTGGACCAACGCCAAAGACGTTAGACAGATTTTGTATATATGCTATACAAATATTTTGTGTTTACTGGGGCATATATCTTGTTTTTCAGTGTCATGGTAGCAGCTAGCGCTCTCGATGTTTAACCCTTTAAGCCCCCACGATGTATTAAAGCATCATTTTACATCCCTGAAAACAGACTTAATTTTCCTACAATCAAGGGTTTTTGAACGAAAATTCACATGAAACTGGTTTACAAATACATGGTATTTTTTTAAAATTTTTAAACCACATCAAATCATCTTCATCCACTACAAGTCGAGAATTGCGACAGCAATTCGCGGCTTGTAGTTGATGAAGATGACAATGGTAAAATCAGGCTTGAAAGGGTTAATTTAAATAGTCTGATTAATTAGCCTATTTGTATACCAATAACACATTATGGGCGGCATGGAAAATGTCATAAGCCTTTGGGTATTTCACTTGTATATTATACTGATTAATTCATTGTAAAATTCACAGTTCACATATCATTAAAATTATCCAGTAGGAAAAGGGTCTATAGCTTGACTAATAGCTTAATGAGACATACGATTGCGTCATCGATCATTTTCACCATAGCAGGGCTGAATATAGTAAATAGGAGAGCTCTGGACTCGGTTCACATTTTAGACTTTAAATTAGTCAGGTAGACAAGCACATGCAGTCAACTGATATTCAGATGTGGAAGAAACCTGAGAAATATACATTATGTATTAATAGGATTATGTGTGGAGGGCGAAGTGCTCTGTCGCCGGGTCACTGGATAGAAACAGACGCCAATAATACAATTGTGTCTATGCAGATATTCATCAGAAGTTGTGGGTCAGCGGTCTGAAAACACGCCTCCGTGTGAGCGGTGAATAAGAGTTGAGATCCGTGTTCATCAGAGGAGGACTACTACTACATGATCCAGGTACGTTACATTACATTAAACTGGTGAGAGCTATATCTAGTTTTGATGTATCGACTACATGATTATATTGTGAACAAAAAATTAGTAATTCGCGATATTTTGCTTGGTGTGATCGATATGAAAGGTTGTGGCATGTAAGCCACTACGAACGTCATTTATATGATATGGAAATAAACTCTTTTGCATTTGTAAAATCAGTAAGATACACTGCTTAAATGTAGTTAGAGAGACTGCATTAGGGAGGTTTTTGTGTGTTTTGCTGCGTATACCTACATGTACCTTACACAACAGGCATTTTCATAGTTATTTATCAGTTCATATGGCTAATATTATGATCACTCGCTATTTAAGATATGTACGTAATGGTGACCACTCAGCAGCCACAAGTCATCGACCCAATATTGATTTAATGTTGGCCCACCGACTTCGACTCTGACCCTATAGTAATTCAACATTGGCTCAATGGCTCGTGTTTGGTGATCATGCGTGATGAGCAGCTTGGATAAATTCCAACGACAATACTTGCCAACACTTTATATAATTGAGTAAGTTTTCTAAAACATAAACTGTTTGCAAGTCGTTCCTTTGGATATGAAAAAGTGTATATGCCACTTTGAGGCAGATACACCCTTTCGTATCCCCAAACTGGCAGATACACGCTTTCATATCAAAGGGGGGCGAAGTATCGGCGGTACTTAGGGCTATCCAAGCTGATCATCGTCGCGTATCAGTCGCCACCATTACGTCCTCCTGGCTATATACACACATATAATAATATTTTATAGTGATCATATTATCATCCATATAAATAACTATGCAGGTGCTTGTGCTGAAATGTCAGGGCACGCATTTGTTTCGTATGGAAGTTAATCGTGGTTCAGATATAATAATATTCATGGGGACACTTTCACGGCAAATGGCATACGACCATTATAGGTGAAATACATTGTTGCTCTCACATCATTATTATTCCGAGAAAACCACCACGACGTTTGGGAAAATCTTAGAATTGAAAATACAAATCTTCTCATAAAACATGTTATATCATGCTTGATAAATACATTTAAAGTTGATTAGCAAACAATGCATGATATTCCATAACATTGCGAACGTACATTAAGTTCAAAATCGGTCACTCCTTGGAAGATTATCTGTTTTAAAGCCCTTACACAAGGTGGATAAAGGCGCTGTCAAGATTAAGAATGAGCTCACATGGTATTTTAGGCTAATTGCAAAACCTTTATTTAGGACCAAACTACATTCCATAGTAGTTTGTGTAATAGTTGTTTTTTCCTACTATTTATAATAATAGCCATAATAAGAATTATTTTATCTCTGGTTTTATTACAGGAAACATATATGTATCATGTATAGTCTCGTTAACCCTTATCCTGCTAAATTAAATAATGTACATTTTCAGCCACTTGACGTTGTGTCTCGCTCCCGCGACCCACAACGTCAAGTGGCTGAAAATGCTTGATATGTGTTTAATTTTACATCAAACATCTGCGAATCTTGATGTTTAAACGCCCCCTAGAACTGTGATTTAATCGGCTAATAAAAACGGATTAAAAACGACTATAGTCGTGATCAGCAGGCAAAGGGTATATTTCAGTTAATTGTACATATAATTTACATCATTAACTATTTTTACTACCGAATAACATGATGTATTAGCTCATTTTAATGACCTATAAGTCTGCATATACTTCCGGTTGTCAATAAATATACAGCTATATGTAAGTATTTTCACCCAGTTAGTAAATCTACACACATTTACTTATTCACCATACAAAATACATCTGAATACTGTATGTTAAAAAAAAACACTACAATATGGCAGGTTAACTGAGAACATGCAAAATGCCTATATTTGCCCAGTAACTATAATAATAAAAAATCAAATTATATACCTAATACATAAAGAATGCTTTAACGTCGAGCACCACGATTACCTGATTACACAAACAGGAGTGCCACCTACATGTTCCCGACCAGTCACATACATTATCTGTATCGAAGTCATTAAAAACGTTGTCGTTATGCCTTGAAAGTTGTTGTTTAAGATATTGATGTGAGGCGGTATCCCCCCCCCCCCAATTGCCGTGGCAGAGCATTTCATTCTGTTAAAAAATATTACTTCGATACACTCTGTGTCTTAACAACTTGCATGCATAAAACAAGGACCGCATTCACTAATCTCAGATATGAATTTGAAAGTATCTCTACATTATTATACCAGGGTTCGTCATAGTAACTTTTAACACATTTAAAATATAATTATAACAAATCTTCAATTTCACGCCGGTACGATGATAGACGGAAATACAGTATGGTGCATCTTTGCTCGTAATCATTATAAAACCAGCTGCTCTCTTATCATACCCATCATTCTATTATATTTACCAATCAATCTCCTAGCATGCATGAGGGCCCAATGTGACATTGTTTTTTTATTCTCACGCCCAGATATCGCATGTGCTGCACTCGTTGAGGAGGCTGTTCTAATATTTTATATTAAAAAAATAAATGACAATGTATTTCTGATTATGGATAATATATTGCATTTATCAATCTTAACATCTATTCCCCAGATGTATCTCACACATTAAGATGAATAAAATGCTTTCCATGTCTTACTGTAATGAAACACAATCGTTTAAAGAGCTTATTTAAAAAAAATTATCATCAGCAAACACAATTATATAGCAAAAAGAAACAACATCCGGCATCCGGATCTAAAATTGAGGGGTGGGGTAATCTTGATATCACAGATTACCACCTAGATTTAGCACCCCTATAACTGCTTGTTGATTTATCTCTGTTATGAACTTTAATATGACCTCTAACCAATTTACCAAGACACATAAAAAAGAATAAATGTACTCTAACTCACGCGTTCAACAGCACTATTCAACACCTAGCATCTATGTATTTGTTCTCAGTTCTTTTCACCTTGAGATAGGAAGAATGTCTTGATTTCAAAAAACACATTTGAAACAGGTGTAGTATATCAAATGAGCTAAAAACCGTTCTTATTCTGACAAATTACACCATTTTTATTCTACGAATTTTATTTAAAATATGTTTAAGTGGTGCATTAATCCGACCAGAGAGTTTGATGGATTAATATAATCAGTATCTAATCATGGTATTCTGTGAAACGCAGTGACGTCACCGGAAACCGTTTTGAATGGGAACTCGGTGAAAATAAAATTATATAAGACCCCCTCCCCATACTCCATTGTATTAGCTATCTCGGTGACAACAAAGCTATTCAGTTTCACAGAATTAGTGTAACCACCGTCATCCATTAGAAAGTGACGGTGATCCTTTAATAAGCAGACAAATCGGCCTAATTGCTTACTACTTTGCGTGTACGGTGTTGATCAGACTTGTACCACCACCAGTTGATCCACACCAGGCATGGTATGTAGTGTCACCATGCAATTATTTACACGCTCGGCAACACGATTTAGCCGTACAAGCGTTCATGCGTTATTTTTTTATTCACCTCCAGTTGTGAATTGCTATCGCAATTCACAGCTGAAGGTAAAAAAAATGTCCTAATATTATTATATACCCGATAATATACCCAAGTGTAACAAACAAATCATTACAAATGAGCACTGGGAGTGTTCATGTTGTTACAAAGTAAGCCTATGCATTTTGTTCAACGAATTTAAGTACAAACATGTTGTGTGGTGAGTAACTCCGACCAGAGAGTTTCGAGGATTAATCATTTAACCATTAAATCGCTGGATTAATTTGTAAAAAAACATCGCAACCAAAGGGTTTTTTCACTTTGGAATCTTCATAAATGTCTTAGTTGTATGTTTCTGATTCATTTGAATACCTATGTTATGGGTCCACGGCCATTAGAAATATTTCTACTCTTACAGTGCGGGGATCGACTTTAGTGGATGAAGGTGACAATGGTAACTTCAGGCCTGAATAGGATTAATACGAAGTGACAGTTCTCCTTCAATAAACAGACAAATCGGCCTAATTACTTAGCGTGGACGGTATGTTGATCAAACTTGTAACGTTACAACCCCATCTATAGCAACCACTGACATTTTACACTGTACGGTGTTGTAAACCACCAGGCACGCGACGTTGCTGCTACGTTGAACCAACGTCATTCCCTCTGTACATGATAGTAACTTCGTCGATGATAGAAAAAACGGTGATTATAATTAAGATTAACACAGGTGGTAAAAACATAGAGACAGGGCGTAATTCAAACAACGTACTGACCTTTCGCAAGCTATAACCTCCAATAGGCCTGTTTAAATACTGAATACAAATATCTTGAATGAATGAATGAAACAGCATACGCAAATCATCGGCTTGCTCCATCGGTATGCTCTAAGGTATATTTGATACATCAAAATTATTCTGGTTTCGAAATTAATAAATGATTGTGATCACTCAAGCAGAAAAGTACACCCAGGCGCTATTGATGCATATTTTTGTGATGACATATTAACCGAAATCAAAAAGTTAGAAATAACATAAAATCAAAAGTAATAATTTATTACTATCATTACTATTAATTTAGTTTATGAAACAGAACGTACATGGATAGCAAATCTATTTTTTTATAATTTGAGCCACATTGCCCTTTTTGGCTGTCGTGTTACTAATCTGTTTATCAAACGTATGCATACATACATGATTTTTGCCCTGAGTTCATCAGTCCATACCATTTATGCATACGTGATTTTCTAGGTGACGTATAATGTCAATTGCATGAATCATTCGGTTTATATACAACCTATATGTAACTACTCGCCCAAAATGACTAGACGTTGATTCAACGTGTTCAATGTTGTCCTAATGTTAGTTACTGTCTGCGATGCAGGGTCAACTTTGAAAAAACATTGGGTCAACGTCTCGTGTTTGTTGAGCATGTAGTATGAACATTAAAATATTTTAAGGTTAGAACAAAGCGAAAATGGCTTGCAAATGTTATATTAAATTACTAGTCCACTGTCCAGTCCGCTTTTGATTATTATGTCTAGCATAACCAGTTTAGCACCATCCAACTCCAAGGGGATGATATCTGGGCACATGAGGAGCTCTTGAATGATTTTTTTTAAAACGCAAAATTTGAAATGACCGCCATGACATCACTAAAATTATTATATCATCGTCAATAATTGACATATTAGAGACTTGATAATTTGACCAAACCACATATTTATGTTATCAAGAATACAACTCAAATATCAATAAATGTAAAAACAATCACATACTTATTACTGGTCAAATAAAAAAATAAGTACGCCATAGTTGAATATCTTATTATTGGATTAAATCACTTTAAGAAAATACTTTTTTATTAAAAACATGTTTTTATGAGCATAATGACGATGATGTGCAAATCAATGTTTCTGCACACATGGCTGAAAGTATGCAGAAGTAAAGTGCATTTCCACCAGTTTAAATATGCCAGAAGTTGGCGGAGTCAATAGGCACTTAGCCAGAAACATTGCCAATCAGCTAAACCTGGAAAACATGCAATCTACACTCCACTGATAGCCACGACTCAATCTGACCCAGACACAACCATGACCGCGATGGCGGCCCAAGTATGGTATTTTACCCCTTAATTTCCCAAAAAATCCCCAAAAAATCAGAGCTCCACACTTATATAATTATGATGACATGATAAATGCCCTAAATGTACTTTGTGCATCGATCAGCAGTAAATTGTGGGCCAATACCATTATCAACCATTACTTATCATGATGATTTGTGTTCGAGAAAAGCGTGAGGGAGAGTGGCCCGTCCATCTATGGGCAGTAAAGCAAACAATGTCATATTTTTTACCGCTGGACACTTTGACTACACCAAGTACGGATTATACTACATAACAGCAATTGAGAGAATACCTGATGCAGTTCTGAAGCGGTTTATGATGGGAGAACACGTCATGCGCCATAAGCCAGGCCTAATGGCATGAGGTCGGACATGGTTATCGAGACCACGTGCATGCGGTAAGGGCAGGGGCCGAATGGGATTGTCGGCACTACTCTGAAACCTAGTGCTCTAGGTATGCACACATGTAGCCAGCTAGTCTAAGATGTTGCCGACATGGAAGAAGGGAAGTCGGAGGTTAATGTGACGCGCCACAAATGCTTCGATCATGTATTGATCTTTTTATACCCCGCCCACGAAGTGGGAGCGGGGGATATTGTTACCACAATGTCCTGCCGTGCAGCCGTGCGTCTGTGCGTCCGTGTTTCGTTTCCGGACGATATCTCAGAAACACACATCCCTTAGGGGGTGTAGATGTGCCTTTTTGGAGTTATGCCATTTGACCTATTTTTTACCTTTGATTTTGAGTCGAATATTGACCTTTAATTGATAGCGGATGTTATGTTCAGTTTCCGGACGATATCTTGGAAAGCGTTTGCTAAATGGTTTTTATATTGCATACACACATGTCTTAGGTGGTGTAGATGTCACTTTTGACGAGTATGACCTTTGAACTAATTTTTTACCGTTAATTTTGAGGCAATTATTGACTTTAATTGATGGCAAATGATGAGTACAGTTTCAGACTGTATGATATCGAAAAGTGTTTTCTGGATTGTTTTCATATTGTACACACACATCCCTTAGGGGGTGTAGATGTACCTTTTTTGGGGTTATGACCTTTAACATAATATTTAAATTTTTGACTTTGGGAGCATTATTGATTAATGGCGTGGGATATCGTTAGCGTCAGCGCTTTTGTTCTCCAGGTGACGGTCCACATTGTAAATGAAGTCATTGATAAAGTAGCTGATAACGATGTGAATGTGGACAAATCAGCTGATGTTTTGGCTAAATCATTTGAAAAAAAGGTGGCCCGCGGGATTCCATGATTTACTGTCAAGGCGTGTGGCGACAATGACAGCAAACAGAAAGGTGGTAAAAGTGGGTTCCACCAGTGTATGTTACTCAAATCTTATATTTTCAGAGCTACTGGGATTGCAGCAATCCCGAAACAACTTCTATGTTGGGAGGAATGAGGATTACAGCTGGTAAGTCAGCCCTATTTTTTCCTGAGCCAGATATTACCAGCATTGATGGCTGCGCATTTCTATGGATTATTTATTGGCCAGGAAATGGAACAGTCCAAAGACTTTGTGTACAATACAACCAGTTACATATAAACGAAAGCGACAAAAAAACAATTTGTACATAGAGAGAACGTGGAAGCAGAAGGCATAAGCTGACGCTTCAAACCCCACTGCCTATACAAACGATTATCTTGACAGTAACCGAAATCAAAGTTCTGGTTTTTTATATATTATGCCGAGAGTTTAGAGGGTTTGGAGTACAGCACAGCACTTGTTGTGGGTAAATGATATACCAGTAGAAATATGTCAAGGATTACAAAATGATCCAGCCATGAAGAAGCAGACGTAAATATTGTAAGGCATCTTTCCGAAAGCATCACATCTGAAAGAAAGAATATCACGATCATTTGTGATGACACTGATGTCTCTATTCTTCCAATACATTATTATTTGGAATATAATTTAACCTGCAATGCAGTGATGTTAGGAACAAGTCATGACATAAAAACAGTGGGTTTTGGAGCAACTGCACGTGAGGTGTCATTCCACACATCTTATCCCTATCGAGTTATGATAAGGTGGCACAAATGTTTGGCATTGGTAAAGCAAAAGTTATTAAATTTGTATGATGGACACCACTTCACTCATCTAGAACTATTCTAAAGCTGATATGAAAGACGTGTTTACTGAAGCCGACGAGTTTATTATGGTGCATTTTATGGTAGCCAAAATAAAAAAAAAATCATGTCAAATGTGCGGCGTGAAGTATGGCCAAAGAAAATTGGCAAAGCTAAAGCAGCACCAGAAATTAAATCAATCCCACGAATCACATCACCGTTTCATTAAAATGTTAAAGGAACACATTATTATACATGCTTCAATCTGGAAGAATGAGCAGGGCTAGAAATGATCTGGCACTTCTACTTAATCCAATAAAACATGAATGGAAAAAGACGAAACAACAAAATCACTGTCCCATCTAAAAAAATCCTCTCGCCCCCCCCTCTCCCACCATGGTTAAAACCTTCTGCAAGTGTCAATGGGTACACGGATTGCTACTTATATTGATGGGTAAGAAAAAGTTTGTTATAATTGTAAGTACATATCATGACACTAACACTAAACACAGAGATCTGCCTAGCATACCTACTTTCGTATTTTTAGTCAATCAGGACTAAGAATTGTGTCTAGTTGCATCATGCAGTGCCAAAATGCGAGAGCTAATTTGGTCCAGTATAACTAAATATGCATGACGTAAGATACATTGAATAACATTTGCTGATCCAATAATCAGAAAGTTCATGTACGACTGAAATAAATAAAAATTATGGTTTTTTTGTTACTATTCTCATGAATCACACTCTGTCTGTGAAAGCAAAGTGTAAATAAGTAAATCGACCTTAAAATTAAAGCAGTATATAATATCTGGAAATTGGATTACAAATTTGTGTGCAAATACATGGATTCATATTATTAGATATTTTAAATGATTCCATCGTGTTCTCTGACCCAGAAAACATGGCAATAGATATATATCAAACAAATAGTTTCAGTGAATTGTCAGAAAGTTAGGCAAAAAACTAGATTTTTCAATAACGGCGACACCTCTTTTGCGTAAACGTCAATTAAAAAAACACTCAAGGATTCCACGGGGGGCATCACTCGGAGTTGTGATCAATATAATACTGTAGATGTAAAAAAATTGGGTGGACTCCAAAACACACATCTTGGGGCTATTGCAGGACTACGTTCCATGTGTAGTTGTACACATATTCGCATTGTATCTTGTGTTTGTTGGATTTATCGCAGCATTCATTCGATGCCCCTATGTATTATGAGGTTATGTAGGAAACCATAACCTGTAACCTTGAGGGTATATGGAGTCTATGGTGTAAACAGAAAGGGAAATTGAGTATGTGTATTTTGTCGTGGTATATATTTATCTGGAATATTTCTAGTGTGGGTGTAGACATCTATGTCTGTAACAACGCATTTCAAATAGAAGGTTTGCAAATGTATTCTCGAAGCTAATAAAGAAGAAATAAAGTTAATATGTATCGTTTAGTTAATTTGTAATAAAATATAACGATGTCATTTTAGCTCAATCTATTTGTCTTTATATTTTACATCACTCCATTCTACTGCAGGTGTAAGAAAATCTTTTTGGTATGAAGACAAAGGTGACCACTTTCATGCTGTAGTTGCATGCTTAAATGCATTAAAGTTTGCTACATTATTAATACACACCTTGTTGCATCCAATTCTAACAGCACCAATAAACAGAGCTTGACTAAAAAGAGTGTATGGTGCAGCAATTAGCCTAGGTATCAGTGTGTTTATCACATCAGCCAAAGCCATCTGTAGAAACATATTTCGCTTTATAATTAAATTTCTTTTAGAGTTAGCTCTGGTAACATAATTTATTTATTTGTGTGTTTGATATTAACAAGATTCTGTATTGCCTAGAATTGTTCAACATCTCGCACAGCCCTGGATCCGTATCCAAGGTTCTGAGGTAGCATCAAGCAACTTTTATGGAGGAGGACCGACCAAGAGCTCATTTAAAAGTAGTTTTGTTTTGTGCACTATGATGCCAGTTCCTGAATATTTCATGTGATAAATAAAAACAATTGTAGCATAGCTGTATCCCAGAAACATCTATATAGATATAGCTGTGCTCAAAAAATTTTGTCTCGTAAAAGCAAATCTTGTATTTGCAGTGGTAGTTTGTTGGCCAGACGTAGAACTTCTGATGGCAACCATGTCTTTTTGATGGGACAAGCCATTTGATGAGGCATTTGTAGTATGAAAGTCCTGTATGAATTAGTTTACTGAGATGAATTTTTGTTCGCTGTATAACCAGGCTCAAGTTACAATATAACATCATTTGACCATGATCATAATATCCTGTCAGATGTGGAAGATCAGTACCTGTATGCTGAATCTAATCATATCTACAGACTGTCCTGTTCTATTCATATCATTTGGACCGACTGTAATATACTAGTACCACCCAGCCAACGATCTATTAATACTACACTACCCTGCATTATGAATATTCTAATGTATTTTTTTTACTGGTGTACGCCTTATAACCATTATGATATAATCAAGCATTATACTTTTTAAATTTTTTTTTCAATATGTGGCTTTTTATTATCTTTTCTATTCCAAATGAGTCTGTAATGACTTTTCTTTTGCCAAATATGATGTCTGAGAGCAATAATTGCCTTACGGAACCATTTTATGCCAATAACTGCTGCATTAGAACGTTTATCACGAGCAACGACTTGAAACTTTAAACAATAGGAAAGTCATTGATTGTCCTGCTGTGTTTGCTGCTGGTGAGGAAGGACTTCTAAACATTTAACTGACTGCCTGACAGATCACTGCTAGTCTCCATTATGTTTTCACAGTATCGTATATTTTGTATACTCTGGCAAGTACATTTACGTATTATAATGCACATTAAACCAACCAAGGAATCTAGATTACTTGTTCAAACATATCAGTGAGACAGATCTGCGTCTTTTACCATCTGAGTCTTTTATATCAGCTTGTGGTCCCACATAATCCACAACATATCACTGACTGTTGAGTAAGACATATTTGTATGGCACATGGTGGTGAATAGTATATTTAAAACGTTCGAACAGTGCCCGAGCTGTGTTATTTTTTCAACGCTTTCAACGCTCTAAGGGTGGGTTTACATATTTCTGAAAAAATACAAGCTTTAATACATATGTTTCGTTCAATGACAAAAAGTGACAAGAGTAGTACAAGAGGTCGAAAATTGTAACTTGTGAGATTACCCCAATTCGGACCTTTGACCTCATATATAATTCATGCCACATACTGGGGCCTTTTAAATAGGATATAGTGGTACCAGATGAGTGATGGACCAAATGAGGTAAGCATACCTTAGCATCCTCATAATCATGCAAATTTAGAGGAAACTGGAACGTTACACCCCGAGAACAAAGCTACCTTTAATTTGAAATACCGAATTTCATCGCTGTCAAGGTGGATTTACTTTTTCTGAAATATTTCAAAACTTGTCATTCTATAGTTATGTAATAAACATGATAACAGAGAAATGGGATCCACAATGATTTGAAGATTGTTTAAAACCTTGGAGTTTTGAATCAGTGTTTAAAAAAACACAGTATTTGGTCTCGAGGGTACACTTGAACATCCCTCCTTTCATGTACTTTGTTTACTGTCACAGTGAAGTTCCACACCCACCCAAATAATGTTCCAGTGACATTTCCGTCGCACTGTCACCTATCAGATCTGCGCCACTTTTTGTGTCAAACACACGACACATATCACACACTTGAAGTTGGGTCTCGCTGACGCGATACACAAGTTCAAGTGAGTGAAAATTATTTAAATTTGACAAAATGGAGGTCAACGATTTTGAATTGTTGTTGATTTATGTCATGTTTTATCTATCTTTATTATATTTAAATCTTATATTTAATGTATATAATCAGGATAGGCGGTTAAAGGTTAAATGGTAAAGTGTGCTCGGTTTCAATTGCCCAAATATACAAGATATCCGCAAAATGTTTTATTGTTTCATCGAATCACTTTATAATGTATGATATTGTTTTCTACGTGTAAAAATACATACATATTTTTCTAAAATCAACTTTTGATGTTGTTTATTCCGACTTATTGCAATATTATTGTTTGACTATTTCCCACTGCCTGTTAAAGCCCCATGAATTATTCACACCTCTTTTGCGCAAAACAACCCTCCATTCTATTTTAGTCATTTGTTAAAATTTAAAAGTGCTCCGCCGTTTTGTTTGAACTCATTGTGTCATTTTTTTCAAAATGCAAGTAGTTGGTGGAGATTTAGTCTATGGGCCAAAATTGTTCACCATGCACCCCTCCCACTACTTTCCAAGAGTGGTACCATTTTGTTCAGGTGACTTTTGGGAATAATATTAGCGATGTTACCGGGCAAACAGTGGGATTTTTTTTTTTTAAATGGCCACCATGAAAATCTATTTTCCTATGTTTTGAAGGTCAAAGAATCAAGTAACACCACTTCTGAAAATATTGGGTCATTCCTATGTGGCGAATTCGGAAAAATCCAAGATGGCTGCCGACAAAAATCAGTTTATGACAAAATCACAATGTCTATATATAGAAAACCAAATTCAAATTGTATAACAATAATATATACACAGTAATAGGGTTAAGTATGGTTATAAAAGATAGCTTCATTTCTCTGATCTTGTATATTACGCAGTTATTGTCCAAAATACTGTATTGATATCCTAAGTTGGAAATTTAGACTGGCGAATATCTCGAATTTCAGTTGACATAGAATCACAATTCTGGTGGCTACACCTACATTTATGGTTTTATTTGGCCCAATGTTGTGCTAACATTCAACCATCCGTTAAGTATACAAATAGCTTGTTTGGTTGTGTGTTCTTTGAAATGTTTTTTAAATGTTGTAGAAAAGCTACACATTCTTGAAGAAATTAGAATCATGATCTGGGGATACACTTATATATGTTACTTATAATACTTATACTTATATTATATATTCATATATAAATAAATATCATAACTGACATGTGATCTCAAAGAGGTTTTTTCAATTTTATAAAAACACATATCTTTATTCACTGTAATATAATAACGTTATTTTAACGTTTGCAAATTTCTCAAAGTTTTTTTGTCAACGAACCATAGGTATAATGTATATAAACATTGCATATACGTTATTTACCAACTGGACAGTAACAGACAGTTAGCAGACAGTTTATTAAGTCTTATTGACACGCTATGCCAGTTTATATCAATAATTGATAGTTCAACATGCAGTGCCATATTTATCTTACCAGGCTTGTATATTGACTTTTGGTTTAATATATTTAATAGAAGTACAAACTTACCAGCTTATACTTTTAAATTGAGTTCTTTTGCTGTAGGGCTCCACAATGTTTACCAACGTTATGAAACATGTCCGCTATAACAAATGCACCAATTATTGTGAGCAACCTTCAGTTTTATTACATCAGATCATCAATAGTGTAAATATGGATTCTCCCATCTCAGATAGTAGAAATAAAAAAATGTTAGCATATAGAGGTCAACATATATTATAGTCAGTATGCAATCATGTAAAACGTATTTCGGTACCGATTGATGTCTGTTTAATTTCTTTCTCAAGTTATACATTGAAAAATTAACATCTTCTGACATTAATTTTACGTTCATTAATATAACGATAATTATGTCGAGGTCACTCATTTGATTGGGCCCTGGATATTGATGCATCGGGGGAAGTACTAGTTGGGGCTGTTAGGCATATTTTGGGAACAGACTATACTTTCTGTTTGTTGATGGATGTCAAGATATGAGACACACAGGGCCACCGTATTAGCGAAATCCAAGATGGCCGCCTTCCAGGTGTGTTGTATACCTTATTAAGAATACATAAGGGCTATAATAACGTGATATCTCGCCATTTGTTATTTTCCTTAGGACCAGCGAAACTACTTTCGATGTTATTTTAAAATATTTTTTTTATTTTTGAGCAAAAAGAATATACTAGTAGTTGGATCTATTATGTCTAAGAAAGCACTATGTTATTTTTTCATAGGTAAACGCGATGTTTAATCTATATCTCTAATTTGAGAAGTGATATTTCGAATATATATTTTTTAAATTATCCTTTTGGCAGCCATGTTGTTTTCATCAGCAATAAAACCAGTCCAAAAACGTCTTAAAAAATATGTGCACTTATTGATGGACAGAGATGTCTAATGCCACTTTTATCAGTAAAAATGATAGCTTCGGCTTTAAGATGTCATGCATTCGTAAATCCAAGATGGCCGCTACCGACATCTTATAAAGTATGTTTTGTTCACTTTCTTTTCAGCAGAAAATGATTTGTACTACCACTTTTCAAAGTATATTTTGCATGAGAAAGTCATTTCTGACACTGTTTTTTTGTTCTTAGGTCTCACGATCGTGCTGAGGTTGATGATACTTTCCATCGCATTGTTGTAAAACAACATTTTTATTTTTTGACACAAGAAAATATAATTACAATATATATTACCACTCAATAAATTGTATATTACCATCCAATAAATTTTTGACTATTATGTCATTTTGACGCAATTGATCATGCATAAATCGAACATGGCTGGTATCCTGGAAAATATTCAACCGTTGTTCTCAATTTGTCATCCCTAAACTGTGTTCTCAGTTTAGAATAAACTTTAAATATAATTTATATATAAATTTGTGTAAGCTCCCCATGTTCACGGATAACACTAGAGCCAAGCAGTTTGAGAATTGATTTGTCTGATGCTCTAAAATAGTGATGCATAAAATAATGCGACAAGGGAATTAACTGTTATCCCGCTAAGTCAATTTATTTAAATTTTCACCCACTTCAAGTTGTGTCTCGCTACCGCGACCCACAACTTCAAATGGCTGAAAATTAGTCATATTTTTTTAATCTAAGAGCAGCTATTTGCAAATCATAATGCTTAGACAAACATTTCATTCACAAAAACAGTGATTTGGTTGACGAATAAAACAAATTAAAAATGACAATAGTCGTGATCAGCAGGAAATGGATTAAAGGGTTAAATTTAAGGTCTATCAACCAACCATCGCTATGTCGTGATAAATGTTTTGAATTTTTTATGGCCCATTAGTTTTCTCAGCCTGCCTGGTGATCGAGATAGCCCCCATGATTTCAACATAAAGTAATAGGATATTGCCTATTGACTTTCCACGTCAGTAGAGCCCACCCCTCCAAGCCATCGATTATAAAGGCTTTGTTCCTAGTCAGTTTAAAGGTTCTGCCAAGATCACAACAAAACCAGGTCATAGTCTTCAAAACGATTCTAAACCAGCAAATGTGTTTTTAGGTTTGGAACCCTGTCATCCAACGTTTTTGTACGGATGGTATTGGATGGTACGTAATGTAGCTCATAGGCTATATAGGATATGTAATGGATTCGTATCGAACCTATCGCCATTCTACCGATACGGATCGTGTTCGGATTGTACATTTAGTTCGATCGTAGCGTGCGTATCGCCATGAATATATAGTTCTTTCGGGCGACTGTGTACGGCTGGTACGCAAGTATGGTAAAGGCATAGGCCTACGTCGTAAGGTACGGCAAATTTATGCGTAAAGGCCCAGTCACAAGGTACGGCAGCGGTTCGGATGCAGTCGGTAAGTGGTATCCCGAACCGCCACGAATGGCCGATTCGGCGAGAAAATGGAAAATTGTGAATATGGTTCGGTATGGTTCGCGGATTTTTTCAGTCGGATCGTGCGCGTCATTTTCGCGATGTGGGGCTTGGTTAGACAGCCCCTTCAATTAGCAGTTACTCGGCCATGCAAAGCCAAAATACAGTATCTCTTTACTTTACATGTAAACAAATACTGCATTCTGTCTTCGCAGAGCAGCACTCCTATTATCGTTGCGGGTTGGAATATATTATTCGATAATCAGATGGGCTTCTTTTCGTTTCTAGGTGATGTCTGGGAACAACGACATGAACAACAAAATAGACACAGATTCGTCTGATATGGAAGTGGGATCACCAGAGAAGACGGAGCAACAGAAGACGTCCGATTTGACATATGGAGTATCCGACTCACCCCCGTGGAATGTCAACATATTATGTGGACTACAGGTAATACCGTATCTACCGTTAGAAATTATATTCACAAGCTACATTACATGTAGGCAAAGTCATAAATAGTGGATGTGTGATGTAGCTAAATAATCTCCACATTAGATTAAGTGGTCTTAGCTATCAGACACTGTGTAACGATATCTCCATTACAAAAAAAACAGTTATGGGGGCCTATCTCTAATAAACAAATGAAGGTATTATTTGGATGCAACCCACATTAAAAAAACAATGAAAATATAAATGTTGTCATTGATAGCAGCAACTTAATCAATATACGAATTTCACATTCAGGGTTTCACCATTTGGTCACTGATTTTGTTATCTTTTTGTGGTAATTTGTATTTATTCGTTTTTATTCGTTATCCTGTACTTCATGTTGCAGCGCGATTTTTTTTGAAAATGTGGGTTAGCCCACTTGTGCATGATGCCATCCAATTGTTATTGAGAATGTAAAATACAGAGGATCCCATTCATACTTGTGCTGACGTCGCAGAAAGTGACCCACAAATACTGATATAAGCTCAACGTTTATTGTTTTCTATGTGTAGTGTATTGTGAATGTGTCTATGGTGTATTTTGAAAGCGAATGGTATATTTACGTGTAGGTCTAAATAATATATGACTAAAAAAAGAAGCGAGAACTAACAGTTACTTACTGAAGCTATATATCATGAAAATTTCAAATATTAACTGGTTTGCTATACCAGGGAGCATTGAATTGATACAAACGTAAAATATAATAAATTGATGTTCGAGTTTCATAATATATGTTGAATTTGATGTATTCAGTGTCACGTGTTTATCGATTTAACAGGAAAACGAGCGTCAGTCGAGTTCCAATAAATTGGTTCTCTTGCGCTACTTTGGTGAAAATAAATATACTAGTATATTTTTTCGTTCCTCCCATTTATTATTGGAAATGATCATGCATATGAACAGGTCTGGCCAAACAATTTCAGACGCAAGGCAAACAAACATCAGATGCTACTTGATTATGAGCATAAATAGTCAAGTTTAGCCCTTACAGCGCGGGGATCGACATCAGACGTCAGAATCTGACGTACATGTATGTAAACGTTAGATTCTGACGTCTAAAGTCGGTCCCCGCACAGTAAGAGCAAATATATTTATAATGACCGTAAGTCCATAGCATAGGCAGGCCTATTCAAATGAAGCGGGACAAGCTAACTAAGTCATGTATGATGATTTCAAATTGATAAACCCTTTTGTCTTCGTAGCTAATACAAAAATATTTCAGCGTTTTAAAGGCTTATTAAGGTATTTGTTTTATCTTTTCAAGCTGATGCTGACGTGTCTTAGTGGTCCACTGGTGGTGGTATACTTCATATATTCCAACACATGTACAGGAGACAACCCGATTATCTTTGCACAGTTGATGAGTACCAGTATCTTTCTCATGGGACTGTGTACCTTATTACAGGTACTCATAGGAGTCAGGTGAGCAGGCCATCGTATTCTGCTCTGCAAAGCCACACACCTAAAAGTAAACAGTTCTTGCCTTTTCGCTTTTGCTTTGCACGGCAGAATTACTATTAACATTTTACAAACTATAGGTCAAACAGCGTGGAAAGTGATTACAAGCCATTCTTTTTTGTCACAATTATCACTTTGACAAAAGTGTCCATTTTTTGGTCACGCGTATTTTGTGTGTAATCGGACGACTCTATTATTATGATCATACAAACTTGATGGCATAGTTGTATTTAATTTGTATAATGACATGAAATTATTGCAGCTATTCTGTAGAAGACTCCTCTTATAATAATAACTATTCAGATATTATTTTGAGATTTTTTTTAAATTTCTTCTATCAAAGAAAGTGTGCTATTTCTTCAATGACAGTAAGTATGTTGCACCAGGAAGTATGCAAGGCAGCCTAAATTGTGAAACAGTGGTGATTATTTTATAAATATGATAAATGATCAATAATACTGTGGACTTACATGGTTTTTTTTTATTAATACTGCTCTGTAAAGACAAAAGGTAGTATCTGCTTACTTGCACGGCAGAATAGTCTCGTCTCGTATTATCAATTACGACAACAGTGGTTCACTGACCTTATTCTATGAAATATGGATGGCATCATGCACAAGTGGTCTAACCCACATTCTGACGATTTTGAGAAAAAATCGCACTGCAACATGAAGTACATGATGAAACGAGTAAATACAAATTAACACAAAAAGGTAACAAATTGGTGACCAAATGGTCTAACCCTGAATGTGAAACTCGTATATTGATTAAGTTGTTGCTATCAAAAACATGTATTTTCATTGATTTTTTAATGTGGGTTAGCCCACTTGTGCATGATGCCATCCATATATGAATCGTGTAATAAAACGGACATATATTTCTTATCGTTTCATATAATCGTTACAGACTGCCCACGGTCCAGGGCAGCTGTACGAGCTTTCTGGTGCCTATATTAGCCATGATGCAGATGGAGCAATTCAAATGCCCGCCTTTATGCAGTGATACATTGAACGGCATATCTAACGGTAGGTATGCACCTATTTAAGGCTGACAATAAATAGAGTGAACGTTTAGAAAAACAACGACATTTAATATGAATATTCAGGATGAAAATCTCTACAGGAAAAAATGTTGTTGATGTCAGAAAAAAAATCAAATAATATTGACTGCGTTATTTACGCCAAAATGTTCTGTGATGTTCATGGGATGTCATCGGGGAGTGTTGGTGTTGGGGTAACATGGAGCCAGCGTAATATTGTATATTAAATTCAACATAACCCCTGTTCAGATTACCTCCGGGCATAACTTAAAACTGGTTAAATTACCTTCACACTTTTATCGCGTAACTTCCCATGTAAATGTTGCCAATGTCATTAAATGACATTGGATATGTTTTCTATATATTATTATGTAACCATTTACGACGCCATTTTGAAAACAATTTACGAAAACATTTAGCTAGTAATTGCTGGCAATATGCTTCTAGATTCACATTTGATTACGTTATGTAAAGCTATTTATATTACTAAAATATTTCGAATCCAGGCCGATCAGTACTTACAGAGTCAGTAATAATAATAATTATATTTGATGTTAGTCGTGTGTGGATGGGGGTTAGGGGAGGGGATTGTAATTTAAACCGGAATTCTTCAAGGTATAACATACTGGAATTCTTCAACTGAGAAGGTATGTTACCAATTGCATGGCGTTAATTTTATGTTCATAATAAATGTCTAGCAATATGAACGATTTATCGTCTATGTTGTTTACAAGTGAGAATATTGCCATCGCTAGTAATCAAATATAATCAGAAATGCATATACATTTCTGATATAATTAATTTTAATATTGTCAAATGAGTCAGCCATGCAACATAGTTATGTATCTTTTATTATACTAGCAATATCATATGATATAAAAGCTATTGATTGAATGATAAACATACCATGAACATTACAATTTATTTTGTATTCCCTCCTCGTAGGGATAGCTATATGTAGGCTTATATAACAGAAACATTTTTCTCGAAAAACTCTAATCAACATTGTCTAATCATCTTCTAATCAACATTTAATAATATAATATTGCACTTAAATTATCTTGCCAGCATTTAGTTATCAGAGTTGGGAAAAGATGTGAAAATATGACATTAATGGTGTTGTTGAGAACTGTGTACACGTACCATGTCCGCCCTTTTCCATCTAGGTCTACATGTTTAATACACAATGATCTATTCCATTTAACATTATATTCACCCAGCAGACACGATACGTTGAAACAATGTTTTTTTAATGTTAGCCCACCGTCTTCGACGTTGGCCCAACATTAAAACAACATTGATTCACGTCCCGTGTCTGCTGGGTGCAGGTCATTGCGCTATTAACCTTTAAATCGCCACAGTATAGAATTTAAATTTTCACTCATTTACGTTTGCTAATTAAAGTTGGTTGAGTGGGTAAAAAATAATAATGTAAGTACAATATGAATCGTAACATATTACTTCAATCCTGCAAATTGGATTCTCATTTCTCTTACGTTATTTTTCTAGGCCAAAAATACAGTCTAAACACGCCCATAGACGCGATTACAGCGCGGGGATCGACTTTAGTCGTCAGAATCTGACGTCTGTAGACGGCGACTAAAGTCGATCGCCGCATTGTAAGAGTAAAAATATTTGTAATGGTCGTAGACCCATCACATAGGTATTCAAATGAATCAGAAAACACAGAAATACAAGTGAAACCTATGCCAGCTGGTTATTGTTTAGACATTGATGAACATATAGACCAACAGTAACTTACATCATTTATTATATAACAGCAAAAATGTTCAAGCCCATTTAATTTTTCTTACACCATTATTAATAATTCTTTAACATATTCATTTATTTTTTATTATGACAAGTTTTTTCTTAATTATAGCGTTGAAAACAATTATATTCTAACAAAGAGCAATTAATGGCGCTTTGACGTGTGAGACGCAGTCAATCCGCTTCAAAAAGTATCAGCGGAGGCCGCCGGCTTAAATTCGCGACGGGAAAACAGTGCCATCCACGGATGTGGACCGAGCATATCTGCTCGAAACAGTATCAGCGATTGCCGCCTTCCGTTGTTCGAGCCAGACGGACAACGTTTCACACACAATGTTTAATAATTAGAAACATTGTATAACATATGCTACAGATTTGATGTATTATAGATTTTTTAATCCGGTACGCTTACAAGAGAGATACATATGATTAGATAGTGTTTTAGAGAGATTAGCACTGGTCGATAATATTGCAACTAGTCCAAAGCAGGCATAACACAACTAACTACATGTGCGAAGAGTTGAAACAATGTCAAATGAGAAACATGCTAAACTTCCGAAACAGCCCATAATGACCTAAACAGCCTTCTCGTCATTTTTTAATGCGAGTTTGTGTCCATTCAAAGTGTTTCATCCTCAGTGACGTATGAAATAAAATTGGCATTAAAGATGATAATGGCTTATTTGTGAAGGATTGTACAATAAATTGTCTTGCTCATTGGGAAGACCAAAGAGCATCGTTCACAAGGTGGGGTAAACGATTATAGGATAATAGGTCACATATGCAATATTAGGCCTAAGGCTCTCACACACCAAAAGACTATCCGTGATTGCTTAAGACACGACCGTCGTGGCAAGTTTTAGACAATCGCAGACAAGCTGGTTCTACAACGGCAACATGTCACACCAGAAATACTGTTACCGACTTTACGTCGTAAGCTATAGCAGCAATCCTAGTGGTGACCATGTAGGCACCCAGGCTAGTGGGTATTTCGGAAGCAATGTTGGGACATTTAGATCGCGTCGCATGACATGCCACACCACAACAGCAGTCTAAGACGGCTAAGATGGGCCACGACCACGACTGCACATGTTCAGTCTTAACGACAGCTTCCGATTTGACGGAAATCGACGAAATCGTAGTCGTGAGAGTGGTCATACCTCTTGGATTGTGTAAGATTATTGTTTCGTCTTAAGCAATCGGGGATAGTCCTTGTGGTGTGTGGGAGCATTTAGGCCTTCCACGCATCCGTCATGTCAAATACTCTGATATATCAGCCAATGCCGATCTCACTATGCATCTGAGGGAAAGACACACTATCGTCACCCTCATTCATACTAATTTGTTTGGGGTTTTTTCATATTAAACGTGTCTTACAATATTATGGTAATTTAATTGTTGTATCTTCGTCCATAGCTACCACATTATCGTCATCGGCTGGACCTGTTAATTACACATCAGTGGAGTGTGAAGACGAACCCTGGCGTGATCGATTTCTACAGGTTTGTTATTTCATTGTATTATGTTATAATTATTATGTCAGCGTAAATTGTTCACATAATACGATTGATGGTTTTAAATTATGTTGTTCTCCTACACTGATTGACCCTCGTATATATGACATTGTATGATTTTCCCGTTCTTTTTCAATTGTTTAACCATTTCAAGCTCGAATTTATCAATTTTATCCTTATTTACTACAAGCCCCGAATTGCTGCCGCAATTCTCGACTTAGTGAATAGAGATGCCGTGAAGTGGGTAGCAAAATGATAGAAAAATATCGTTATTATTTCAACAGTTCAATGAAAATGTTTGTTCTATAACCACTGGAAGTAGCCAAATAAGTCATTCTTCATAGATGCAAAATGATGCTTTGATGCATCGTGAGGGTTTAAAGGCTTTAACAGTTTAAAGAAATAACAAATAGTAATCTCAAAGATCTAGTCTCTGATTGTCTTGCCACACAGTGTTTTTCGTCAATGTTAATAAGGGGTATATATAATAGATTTAGCACTAAGCCCTGCTAGATATACTACTTTTTAATCATTTTACAAGGATATAAGCGTCGTACAATGAATTATTTTATAGTAATATACACAAAATTTATGGGCTTAATATTTACTATGTGGGATTTTGACAAAAATGGAAAAATACAGGAATATAGTTGTACATATGAAATTATACCACCTGTTTTTTCTCGTCCTCCATAAAAGTATAAACCAAAAATGACCTTCCAAGTTTGTCATAAATATAGGTCACATAAAACATTACCGCCAGTAGTAATGAATTATCCTAGTCCAGAGGCACCGCCCCCTCCATAACCCCATTTCCGCCACCACCCCCCCCCCCCCCCCCATGTGTGGTATCATTTTGTTCAGAGACCTTCCCTGCGTCAGAATGCAATCTGATAACATGTGATCTGTAGGGACGAAATTGCCATTATTTGGCCGCCATCAAAACCACCAGTAGCGATATCTCCTGAAAAGCATGGTTTAGTATGTGTAATAAGCTCGACTTTTGACATGATAGTTTAAAAAATAATAAAGCTGTCAAAATTGGCGGGCATGTACTTCAATATATCCTCTATAATATTAAGATGGGAGCACTCCGAAAAAAAATTAAAAAAAAATGTTTTGCTCGGTTTATGTTGGTGGGGTCTATGAAGTGTAATCGTGGACAGCTGTGCACCGCGAAGATATGGCCGAGCGTGAGTGCGATCTACACACTAATTTTGACAACATTCCCACAAAATCTTAATGACGTAGCTGAAAACGAGCTTAAAATGGCTAAATATAGGTAAAATGTTACTGATTCTAACAAATCTATTATTGACTTTTTAAATTGTGGTCAAGTCTTGGCCGTGAGCGCCCATAGCAATCACTACACGTATTTGTACCATCGCAATTTTGTAAGCTACATTATATAGAGCGAATAGATCACTTTCATGATAAAAGTGTAAAAGCTCACATACATGTAACTCAATATATCTTTTATCATTTTATTCTTTTTTTTTTTTAATTTAAATAGTGTGTGAACATGGTGATTCAAACAAAAATGAAGTAAATTATTCTAAAATATAGGGCCTACATCTATCATGTCATATAGTTAAAAATCATATCTAGCTGAAATAGAAGCAGGGATGTATTTTATTCATAATAGGCCCACAGAAACAACGTTTTCATCGGCTATTTTCTAAGGAGTTGAATATTATCAATACACTGATTAGGCACATCGGTCATATTTTTATGCTTATGAAGGTAAATCGTTCAGAATTATTGATCACAGTTGTGATATATTTGGTCCCGTTGTGCGCCTCACTAATACAGATAAACATACATAATACAATAACTACATGTATCATACAATACCATGTATGTGGCAAAAAAAGGAATAGAGAAGTCCACTGTTTTGGTGATAATGTGGTCAGCTGCTTCACCATCGATATTATACCCGTAATAACAGAAACAATGTACTACACTACTATTTTTGTGCTGTTGTAATTGGTGAAAATATTGGTGAAAAAATATAGTTAAATTTAAATGTGTCGTATACGTAGGCTGCAAAATATATGGCTTAGACATGGTGGGATATAATGTCTATGATGTCGTCTATGCATAGCTGCATGTATTTTGGATAAAAGAAAAGTTTTATCATGTGTAGTTTGTGTAATATGAATTGGTCTCATTTTAGTAACAATATGCTTTCGATTTGTACATCGAAGTTGAGTACATACTGGAAACCTTTAGTTAATGATGTGTACCTTTATTCATGTTTCAGTTCGAAAACCATCTAAATGAAGTAAAACTTGTACAAAGCGGATTAAATATTTTTCTTTCACTAAAATTGGCTCGGTACGAACCAATAATCCATCTCCTATGTGATAGTATTCAATTTAACTTGTTAATGATAAAAGATGCATGATTCACATTATGCTCTGTATTTTCTAACATAATTTCCCTTTTATGTTTACAGGTGATAAATATAACGGAAATAAAAAGTAAATATATTAACAACACATGTGTTGTGTGCATGGTTGCACATGCAAACAAAATTTTTTTTTAATATTAATATTGATTTTAGATATGAATCTTGCAATTAAAAAATGAGCTTTGCTATGTTATTCAATAATTATTAAAATATGAGCTACCCGATTGACACGAAATGAGACAACTTTCATTGATTGTCAGTTAATTGGAAAGTGATAGCACATAAACATTCAAACAAAACCACAAATAAAATGTCACTCTGTAGCTTTAACTGGGTTTAAAAAGTGTCTGGAATCATTGATATAAGTTTACAGTGTGTGTGATAATAATGATAACTTAAATATTCGGTAACCACAAAGTGACATATCCAGTACGCGCTGCTGAACATGTCAAGTATGAATACTTTATACTTGACATGATGATACATAGAGATACATTATTGCAATATACGGTATATTTGATTTTTGGAATAATCATAAGTCAGCTATGTGTTTGCATTTTTTTAGTGATGATTCTCAAATGACTTGGATTGATTGCGCTTTATTGCGCTTATCATGTTAAAAAAAACGTATGTGTTTTTTACACAATAAAATCGACATATTGCCAATAGCTGGCTCACTGTAAACCGTGACAATAATGAAGTACTGAAGAGGTATTGTCAAATCATATTCAGCTCAGTACACATCTTCTCTTTGAGGATTGGAATAATCAACATAAGCACTTGGCATAGTTTTATTGTTTTAGATAGGCATATACATGTATATACATAGCGAGATTTGACAAACCATCATGCTCATAGAATGTTCCGTATATATAATAAGTGAATATTTCATTATTTGTTGAATTTCCCTTTTGCTATGAAAAATATATATTAGACATAAAAAGTATAATTTGAATGTGTCACACTTTGAACTATTTTTCAGCTTACTAATCCCACTTTTACCAGATTTTGATCAAAATTAGACAATAACAGAATATGGTTTATTCTATTATTTAAATTGGTATTTGATATTGTTTGATTATTGTGTCCGTATATTTTCTCTGTACTAGATTGAAAAGCAAAGGCGGTTCCAGGACGGTCAAGAATGCGTAGGCTGATTTAGACTGAATTACGGAGACTGTCAACATAGTTCTAATTTGGCCCAAATATTTCATTTTAAGACATAGAAAACACATATATTTATTTCTTCTAATCTGGTAATGTAAACATAATAAACGTAGGCCTCAAATTAACTAAATAAAATGGTTAGAGCGTCTCATTATCAACGTCAATTTTGTCATTGCAGTACAATTTTACGAATTGTATTATATTTATTTTTGATTAGATTATAATTTTTGCGCCTATTTTGTAAATAAAAACGAAGACAAAGAGTTTATTTGACACAATATTTTATTTTCTCATGCAAGTTTGGTCCACATCCATAATTTGCAAGGGAAGGGACATAGCTGTAATTTTAAGTAAAAAGGGGGGGGGGCGGTGGACAATTTTTAATTTAAATTAAGATTATTTTATTTTTTATCCGGAAACGCAACAGGTTGGCTTCCTCTTAATAAGCACAATATTACGAGATACTTTTGTTTTCGTTATAATGTACAATTAAAGCAATTGTGGTATTTTTTTAAATTAGAGAAACAAAAACATTAAACAAGAAATTTTAAAATCGCAAAAAAATATCCTCGTGGGCTCCCATCTTCAACTGATAGAACGTCATCATACCTATACTGTGTCAAAATTTCAGAACTTTATCATCATTTTGAACTATTTTTAGCTTATTACACCCACTAGTTGGTCATTTGTAGCTTTTAATTTAAAAAAAAAAATTATTTTAGCGTCGAATGATACATTTTCTAGACCGATATATCGGTTTAACCTGCTTTAGATTACTAAATTATAATATATCTGTATGAAATCTAAGATGGCCGCAAAAAAAATAAAAAATCACATAATTATTTAACACTATAACCATGATAACCCACTAGATTCAAGCATGTAATGTTAAAGGGACTTTATTTGTGCTGCTCATTTACCCGCTAGGCTAGATATAGAGACGAAATTCCTGATTTTTTATTTTGGCCAAACCTGTCAAAAATAAGAAATACGGGATTACTTATTGGATGAAAAAATAACAGTATACATTGACTTTTTTGTTCTGAGAGCCAGGGAGAGACTCATTTCAACTGCTCGATCATTAATTCAGCAGATCTTGAAACCTAATCCCGCGTTTCCTGGCACTCATGTAATGTTATGTAAATATCCCACCTGAGTTATTTTGGGAATATTATTAAGCTACCTATCAAAGTAAAGCTGGCAAATTTTCTGAATTATTTCAAGGACTTTTATCTTCTAAAACATGTTGTATATTTAGGGAACATGTTTAAATTACTGGTGAATGATTCACATTTGCTCAACCGGTACATCAGTACTACATTCCGTATATATATCCGCATTATTTTCTCCATTAAGATTCCAAAAACTCTGTATTGTGGGGAGCCTCCGTGACCGAGAGGTAGCGTGCTCGGCCTCAGACAGCCAGGGCTCGAATTTTGAATCCTGTGTCTGGAGGTCAGCGTCATCTAAATCATCTCAGCATCCTCAGGAGGTTCTCGTGGCCCATTTTAGCATATATGTACACAAAAGTGGCCTAAAACCCGATTAATTTCATTTATATTTCCCCTGAGAAGCTTTCGTCTAATTTCCTTGAGATCCAGCCCCGGAACAATCACCGTGCTTCATCTTCTTGTGTTTCAAATAACATGGCTGAGGATGTGTTTAGCATGACACATGTATATCAGGCCTTCTAGACAATGTACTATTTCTCCACTGTTATTTTATACAATTATTCTGTGATACGACATAGTTTCCTCTGAATCAACTTCACATTATTTTGTTCAAAGAAGCCCAATTTCGCCAATGTGTTATTAATTTTGTCTTTTATCTATGACGTTGGCAAGCAGTCAACAAGTTGTCTTATTGTTCAGTTTTTTGTAATCATTGTTGCTCGTTAGATTAAACTTGCACAGCTGACATGTTTGATGCAGGCCACCTTTTTCTCCGCCTATACCTTATTACTACAATAAGTAGCGAAAGATGCTTCACTGCTCACGAAGAAGCCGTGTAACAAATTTAGTGTTTTTGTCCGCCCGGTAAATATAATGCTAAAAAATGATGCCAAGGAACCCGACTACCGATGGGATTGCCAAACAATACTTAACGTCATAAAATCCAAAAACTCGCCAGACCACACAGTTTTAGGTGTAGGCATAGTTATCGTGTAAAGAACATCTAAGATGTAGTGTAGGCCTACTAGTGGTATTAAACACTTTAATAAAGTACACGTTATTTTGAAAATACAAACAATGGATGATAATTTTTGTGAAAACTGACAATATTGTCTGTTTGTTATCAGTTTCCCGCACCAAAAATAACAATATCTGGAAGGTGTTCTACACTTGTAGCAAAAAAACACTCTGAAAACCGTGGAAACCTAGTTAAAACCTCTATGCACTCGTAATAGGTTATAAATAATTGGACATACATAAGCTAATATTAACAAAGCCTACATGTTTAATTAAATATCGTATATCATGTAATATCATGTTTATCATACAATTATGTACATAGGGGGGGGGGGGCTACTATTAACCCCAGGGCGGAATTATTGTTGTAGCAACCATGGAGACCAAAGGTGTTTATTTTAATTTGAAATAGCTTTAAATGTCTTAATTCGCTCTTTGCGCTTCATTTGTTAGGGTCTATTATAAAAGTTCAACCCTTACAGTGTGGATTGACTATAGACGTCAGAATCTGACATCTATAGACAGATTCAGATGTCTAAAGTCAATCCCCGCGCTGTAAGGGTTAAAGGCGGCTAGTCAATATAATGTTTTTCATGTGTGACAAATGTATTTCTCATTTATCTATTTATATAGCATCAGTTTTATTAAAAGGACGATATTTAGTTTTTAGGCAACCAATTTCATATCATAATGCGGGTAGTGAAATGCTACTATGTATACCTACGTAATTATAATATATAATGGCTCGCTCTGTTTTTTAATCACACATATATTCGAATTACTCCACCAAATAGCACAAGCTTAATTTTGAACAGGTACTACAAAATAATTAAACACATAGCCAAGGAAACTTTAACAGTCACCAAGTCGCAGTAATATTTAAAATTACATAGTATGTATAGAATACATCATATATAATTATATATAAAATGTAAATTATAATAATGTCGTGATATTCATTATAGTTTTATACAGTGTATCTTACATCGTATTACTTTCCAGAATTCTTTTAAAATAACCTATGCTTGTATTAGTCTGAAGGTGTACTCTTCTTATTAACAATAGCACCACCATTTTGGAGCAGTGACATCTAGTTTTAAGTAGAGTAATTCCTTTAAAAATATTGACATTCCAATCCTTTCAAGCCGGAATTTAACACAGGCATCTTCATCCACTCGACTTGCTGCCGCAATTCTCGACATGTAGTGGATGAAGATGATTTCATGTGGTTTAAAAATTAAAGAAAATTGTTAAGTGTTAGTAAAAGAGTTTCATGAAAATTTTCGTACTAAAACCCTTTGTTGTAGGAAAATCAAGTCTGTTTTAAGGGATGTGAGATGATGCTTTAATGCATCGTGAGGGCTTAAAGGGTTAGGTAATTAATTAATGCCTACTCTGCTCGTCAAAACAACAGTAATTTAGCTTTGTACGTCAATACTATTTACGAAACAAATGCCTGAACAGAATTATATCACCGAAGTAGGAGTCCCAGTGTATAATTATCATTTCTCAATTCACAATTTCGAAGGGTATGCCTGATAGTGTTAAAATATTTAATAGTTATGTGATCCTGTGGCCGCCATCTTTGATTACACACTCTGGTTGTGGTGCTGTAAATTGATGACAGGCAATTTTATTTACCTTTATTTTAGGTGTGCATATCACAAATGTTATCATCTACTATGTATATTTTTAAAATAACGTTTATTTTAACAATAAGTATCATAAACTGCACCATATCTATGATAGCTACTCATATAATACAATTTTAAATCGTGTATGTGGTTGACGAGCCTCGTATTATGTCGTCTCGACCTGTTCCTGTCAGCCAACTGACAGGTACCTCTGATGGCGGCCATTTTGAAAGTCGGCCATGTTGGTAATTATATGTATTTGCAGATCACATGTTAACAGACTATTTATTTAGACCCAAATGATACAATTCGCGTCCAAATGATACATTTCGCGAAGAGTCCTGACTCCTGATGGTCTACATGAGTTCAGTTGGTTATAGTGTTAAAATGTGTGATTTTTTGGCGCGGATCGTATCGTTTACATACAAAAATAATAAAATGTAGCAATCAGCAATAGTTTTAAGCGATGTCTTGGCCATGTATATGTATGATTTGCCACTAAAATCATCTCTCTACGTGAATTAAAAACCTAGATTGACCATTGTCAGTGAGTTATAATGTTGAAATGTGTGATGTTTCGCTACTTTGTGACTGTTATCTTAGATTACAAAAAAATATTTTGTAATTTAGCAATCGAAAATAGGTTTTTGCCGCTTCCTTGGACATGAAAATGCAAATGAAAAGGAAAATGTATTAGATTACATACAAACGTTTTGTAATTTAGCAATCGAGAAAAGGTTTTGCCGATTCCTTCCAGGACATGAAAATGTGTGATTTTTGCCACACAAGTTATCTTTCTAAGTAAATTAAAAGTATGTCGGCCATTTTGATCACGTGTCCATAGACGTCAGATTCTGACGTCTACATCCCCGCAATGAAAACGTAAAAATATTTATAATGGTCGTATATACCTTTAACATTGGGATTCAAGCGGAAAGAGCTAACTAAGACATTTATGATTTTTTTAAATTGATAATAGACCTTTGGTATCCATGCTTTAGGGACTAACAGTGTCTAACTAATTCACTGCACGTATTCACGTTCATGTAACATTTCATAAATTCCTATTATCGTTGAATATAATACAAGGCACATGGCATAATATTCTACACATTGTAATAGTCAAGCAGTAATTTGTTGTCCTTTCAGATTAATGGAGCCTTAATCTACGCATCTCTGATCCATACATTCCTGGGGATGGCCGGAGTGATTGGAGTACTTCAGAATTTCATAGGCCCTCTCACAATCTGTCCAGCGATTAGCCTGATAGGCCTGAGTCTGTATCCAGTGGCAGCTAACGCGGCCAAACATCACTGGGGAGTGGCTATGAGGTCAGTCAAACTCCAGCAAGCACGATCCAGCAGGCGCGGGACGATGAGCCAATATCGGCTCAATGTTGGGCCAGCGTCGTAGACGGTGGACCAACATTGAGCCGACATTGGCTCATCGTTCCGTGCCTGCTGGGGAGACGTTGTCCCGGTGTTGGGCCAGTGCCTACGACGCTGGCTCAGCGTTGGCCCAACACCGGGACAACGTCTTGTAGGCCTATTTGCTGGGACAACACCGTCACCATCTAAAACACTAACGTTAGTCTGGCACTATTATAAATGACGCTACTCATCTTGTATTCAATGAGGAAAAGTATGTTTGATTCTCATTCTCCTCACAGATGCCGCTCATGTCAACCCCCGCTTACAGTCTCTATAAGAAGGCCCAATTTTATTGCAGAAACTGTCCATTTGAAACAGTTTTAATTTTACAACAACCATATTCTTATAAACACGCTTGTATGTAACATATGATTAATTAATTTTCTATTCTCAGATAATTAGAAAACATCAAGGGTTTTTTCTTCTCCTATGCGCTGCGGTGAGAAGGTCTTTGTTCATGTCTTTTTTTATATTTTTTTTTAAACACTGGCGAATGGAAATGACTGAATGACATTTGAATATGTAATAACCGCTGATAAATTGAGTCAAGGGTCATGTACCTTTATACGGAAATGTAAGTGTATGGAGTCAAGAGATGTTATTTTCTGAGTGTTTAGTTCCAATATATAAAATCTGAAGTTTTATTTATTAAAGGTGGCGCACGTCAAGGTTTCATCCTGAAGCCAGTTTTGTTTTTATTTTACAAATATTATATCTAAACTAAGGACACCTTTTATCTATTATGATGCTGCCCGGAGTAATATCATCTAGCGATCCCAAAATTTGAAATCGTGGCCCAGTTCAGCATACATGACTCTGCCATGCAAAGCCAAAAGGTAGTATCTGCTTACTTTACAAGTAAGCATATACTAGCTTTTGGCTTTGCATAGCATTATTAATGTCTACAAGCGTGGCCTAAGTCTCATTGTTTCACGCTGTCATAATTGTGTTAGATTAACATTGGAATGTCATACAATTACAGCATTTTTAACCCTTTAACCGCCGGTGTCGCATATATTCGGTTTTTATTTTTTATTAGCATATTAAGTTCCACCTTTTAAACATGTTAAAGATAAAATATGACATCAATCAGCAATATTTGAAAATAGTTGACCATTTTGTCAAATCTGAATAATTTTCACTCACTTGAAGTTGTGGATCGCGTCAGCAAGCCACAATTTCAAGTTGGTGAAAATTCAGATTGAATAATTTGGCGGTTAAAGGGTTAACCCTCACAACGTTGCAATATTTTTCTATAAACCGTGGAGCCAAAATGGTTTTCGAGTTTGAAATCATCACAAATGTCTAAGTTAGCTGTCTCCGCTTCATTTGAGTACCTATGTATGTTACGGGTCTACGAGTTTTATTTCTTTTAGTGCGGCGATCGTCTTTCGAAGTCAGAATATGCCGTCTACATACGTCATATTCTGTCCCCGCGCTAAAAGGTTTGATATATCCACTATATGACGTTATACCTGACAGTGAAAAAAAAACTTCAAGTTTGTACAAAAACAATCACACTGGCTACATATACCCAGACCGCCGCCAGTTTAAAAAAGAAGAAAGGTAAATCTCACCCTACTCCAGTTTACATCTTTATTCAACAAAAATTACATTTCACTAAAACTTGATTACAGGTTAGTTCACATACATGTAGTACCCAAATGCATACCATTGCCAAACTATAAAACTGTTCTGCAAAGCCAACAGTCTTTTGGCTTTGCACTACATACAAACTCTCCTCAGTGAACACGTTCAGCTTAACCCCTTGGCGGGTCTTGTTAATCAAATGTATATTTTAAGGACACAATCAGTTCCTGTTTGCATTTAAATAATTATTTAAAACACATGAGTAATCGTTACGCACTTGAAGGTATGGGTCTCCATAGCGGAAGACAGATTGTAATGAATACTCTTCAATTATGTGAGTATTCGATCAAAGAGTTAAAATATGCTAGCTAACTGATCAGTAATATTCATCATAGTTATAATTATTGTTCAACAATGCATCTGTTTATTTCATCAGTTTTATGCATGAACCTCACCAAAACCAAAATATTAGTAGGGCCTAACTTCGGCCTATTATAGCCGCAGTGACACCACAACGTGTGATTTTCATGATATATGTACATATTTCAGTACCATTGGAGCTTTCGTAGTCTTCTCCTTGTTCCTGTCAAGATTTTCAATGCCGCTACCGGTTTGTGATCGAAAGCGCCATCTCAGATGGAGCTGGTTTCCAGTTTTTAAAGTATTTCCAGTAAGTCCACAACCAACTTTATAATGAAATAAAATACAAGTTGATATTTTGTGACTGGTGTTAGTAAAATGTATTACCTGCTTTGTACTTTATTCATATGATAAAATAACTCAAATCACGCAACGGTTTATATATACTAAATAGATTATTGCAAGTATTAAATATGCAAGATAGCTAATGTTATGTACATGTTTTGTTTTTTTCGTGTAGATATTACTGGCCCTGCTGGCTGGTTGGTTTATCTGCTATATTCTGACGGTAACAAATACCATTCCAGATGACAAATTAGGCATACACTATTTGGCACGTACAGATGCAAGAGCTGAGGTGTTTGGGCAGAGCAAATGGTTCAATTGGCCTAGACCTGGTTAGAATTGTTATTTATTATGCATATTGTCATCCTAAGATATAATGACAGACATACGTTTAGCGTGTTCAAATCTAAGGTTAAATGTTTGATTATGTAATAACATTACTGTCGTCAACCACCTTTCAGCATCGTCATGTTAATTGGACAGCATGATTACCCTCAGACCAGAAAATGGTTAAAATACTGAGTTGTTTCGCAAATGTACTCGACGCATGTATTATAGCATATAATGATCATTATTATCGGGATAAAAAACATGTAGTCAGAATTAAACAGTAGAGTAGGGGGTCACGGGGCTTCTACATGTCTGAGCTATAGCGATTTTGGTGGAAATATATCAATAGTTATGGAGACACTACACTCATTCAGCTTTATAAAGTTCAAAGGAAAATATATTGTGACATATTGAAAACACAGACTACCGCAATACCAATTATGTATTTTAAATAACAATATTTTAATTCTTTGAAAAAAAGACCAATATAATGTATTTTAAATAACAATATTTGAATTCTTTGACAAAAAGACGATATAATATAAAACTATTTCACCTTGATATATATATATGATATCACACCATTATGATGTTCCATTATATATTAATAAAAATATGTTTCTATTATTTCTGAACAGCCCAATGGGGGACACCAACGTTTAACTTAGGAGTGTTCGTGGGGATGATTTCTGTTGTGATTAGTTCTGTGATAGAGTCTACAGGAGATTATTATGCCATGGCGTCTATGTGCTGTCTACCAACACCTCCACAACATGCTGTCAACAGGTAGGCTATATTACTTATGTGTTATCCCTTAACCCTTTAAGTCCTCACGATGCATTAAAACATCATTTTACATCCCTGAAAACTGACTAAATTTTCCTTCAACCAAGGGTTTTTGAACGGAAATGTCCATGAAACTGGTTTACCAATACATGGTGATTTTCATTAATTTTTAAACCACATCAAATCATCTTCTTCCACTACAAGTCGAGAATTGCGACAGCAATTCGCGGCTTGTAGTGGATGAAGATGACAATGGTAAATTCAGGCTTGAAAGGGTTAAAGCGCTTAAATATGTTTTTGTATAGACAATGGAGATCAAAGGCTTTCTTCAATTTGAAATCGTCATAAATGTCTTAGTCTTAGCCAGTTCTTCTCCATTCATTTGAATTCCTAAGTTATGGCTGTACGGCCGATACAAATATTTTCAGATGTCCGAATCTGACGTCTACAGACGTCAGACTCTGACGTCTTAAGTCGATCCCCGCGCTATAATGGTTAAACAGATAGAGTTTACAGGATTTTAAATCCATCTAAGCTTAGCAGTAAGTACCTCTAGTAGATTAAATACATCAAACAGTTTGACAGTTTTGTGTTTGTTTTTGATCAGGGGTATAGCTATTGAAGGCTTTGGCAGTATCATATCAGGAATACTGGGTGCATGTCACGCCACCACGTCTTACAGCCAAGTGGTTGGAATTATAGCTGTGTCGGGGGTGAGTTATCATTTAATATCTTAGTCAGCTCATTCTGCTTCATTTGAATAGCTATGTTATCAAGTTATTGGTCTGCGGCCAGTAGAAATATTTTTACTATTTCAGAGCAGGGATCGACTTTAGACGTCAGAATCCCACGTCTGACGTCTAAAGTCGACCCTTGCGCTGTAAGTGTTAGCAGTACAAGAATACTAAGATTTTCTACGACCGATGCTCAATTCATCAATATTACAGAATTGATCTAAGATTAGCAAATTACAGGAAATTACAATATTTCAGCGACGAATGCTGCGACGACAGACGCTAAAATCGAGTGACTGTCCACACACAAACGCGACGACCAAGGGGACTTGTGAGGCGCGAACACCGGCGCGACAACCGGCGCGATGCGTGACAAAAATGTAACGGTTTTGAAAATTATCGCGTTGCCTATCGCGCAGTGCGGAAGCTCTAGGGTAGTGATTAGCACCGCTGTTTTTCACTAGAGTTTGGGGTTCGTTTCCCGGTTTTGGTGGTTTGAAAGAAACTAAAATGTTTCTTCCCATTCCACTCATAAACTGATTATTGTGGGGAGCCTCCGTGACCGAGAGGTAGCTTGCTCGGTCTCAGACCTACAGGGTTTGAATTTCGAATCCTGTGTCTGGAGGGAAGTGCCATCTCATTCATCTCACCATCCCCAGGAGGCTCTCATGGCACAATTTGGCCTGTATGTGTGCAAAAGTGGCCTAAAGCTCGATTCATTTAATTGCTTTTTTGCCTTTCGAGCTCGCGTGTGATTACCCTTAATGAGTGATATATTTCAGCTTCTTGAAAGATATGAAATATTTTGAACAGTATATCCATAAAATGGTTTTGCGTTTCTTTTTTTGTTAAGTATATGTGCAATGTTCAAAACTGATTTCAAAGGTGTCCGGTGATTTCGGACCTCGACTATTTCGGACTGGTGATTTCGGACGCCAATCGGTGATTTCGGACGGTGATTTCGGACGGTGTGCGGTGAAATCGTACGGTGATTTCGGACGGTTCGTGTTGAATTCGGACGCCGCGGTTAATTCGGACGGTGATTTCGGACGCCTGACTTAATAGTTTTTTATATCACTTTTTTAGTATTAATATCGCTAAATTCGGATGACAATTTCGGACGGTGATTTCGGACGGTGATTTCGAACGGTATGATGTTTAAAAACCCTAGCATAGTACTCTTTTATATGACTATTTCTGTACTAATATCAGTAATTTCAGACGGTGATTTCGGACGGTATTATTTTAATATTTATGAGGAAGCCTAATATGATCAATAAAATATATAAAATATAAATAATATCATTTTATATATACAAATTTAGATGTTACATACATAAATTGCCTACCATGCATCTACACACGACAGTCAGGAGGGCGGGGGCCCTAGGGTAGTGGTTACCACCACTGCCTTTCACGCCAGTCCGGGGTTCGATTCCCGGTTCCGGCGGTTTGAAAGAAACAAAAAATGTTTCTTCCCCATCCACGTGTGAAAGTCAGTATTGTGGGGAGCCTCCGTGACCGAGAGGTAGCGTGCTCGGCCTCAGACCGCCAGGGTTCAAATTTCGAATCCTGTGTCTGGAGGACAGTGTCATCTCAATCATCTCACCATCCTCAGGAGGTTCTCCTGGCCTAGTTTAGCCTATATGTGCACAAAGGTGGCCTAAAGCCCGATTCATTTCATTTACGACAGTCAGGTAGACAAACATGTGACATTAATACAGTTCTTATCTCCGCTCTACGAGAAGGCTGCTACAGCTATGATTAGGCATGGTATTAATGTGTTGCGTCAAGCAACTCAATTCCTCAATCCTGAGCAGACCAATCATTGCCCTGGATGCTCGTTTGTTTTCCCTAGAAAAGTTCACTCAATGGATGTGGCAAGAAACCCATGGTGAAAACAAGTTTGTTATCCTTTTTGGAGAAATAGTAGAAATGGTTGTGTGAAGCACTTATGGAGATTACTTGGAGGAATCTGGCTGGACCAGTATCCTCACCCAAGCTGGAACTGCTTCTTCTTGAATGGCTGACTCTTTTCTCAAGGCTGCTCACAAAAACACGACATGCTCACCAGATCAGTGCTTTGACTTTGACAAAACGATGATTTACTGAAATGTGATATCATACACAATGATACATCTAAAGTTTTTTTGCGAGGAAACATGATAAACAGAAGCCCAACATTTCAGTATTGGGATACGTTTCTCCACATGGAAATCAATCATGGGTTTGATTTTGTGAGGGCACATCGTGAACAAAACTTTCCTCTTTATGTGGAAACTTTAAAAGCACTGATTCGGTGTTGGTTTTGCTCTGAATCACCACAATTATGCCAGTTGGTCTAACTGAGAATCCTTCTGCCTTGAGGAAATGGATTGTGTCTTGCGTAATTTAGCAGGCATTTCTTTAATAATTTAAAGACAGTTGATTTGATTCACATTTGAGCTTATTAACATTGTAACGCTATGTTTAACTCTAGATTGTGGTGAATATAAAGCCGTTATGTATGTCAGTAAATCAGTTATAAACCAATTATAAACATTGCATGTTGATTTTCAATTGCCATAGGAACCATTATATCCAGTAGTGGCGAGGAGTTAATTACTAGAAGCGACGCTAGTCAAAAAAGGGTTAACAAGTACGACAAATTCGTCATATTTTTCTCAAAAATGTTTTAAAGTCTACATTTGTAATCGAAATAAAAAAAACATGTAGGCCTACAATCGAATACAGTGGCTCTTGGCTGTCATATGATCATAATAGACAATATCTATATACCATTTGAACCTTTTTTCTCATATATCAAAAAACGCATTTTTTAAAGAAAATACACCGGATATGCTGGTACATAAGAAAAAGTCGAACTTTAGAACCTTCTTAACCATCCCTGAAATTTTGGTGGTTTTGTCCGGCGTGTCCCCTTTTTCCACCCTGCCCCGTCAGGGCAGACCGTCAGACTACCAGTCTGACCTTGACAACAGGTGTGTGTGAGGCCTGTACGAAAAGGAGGGGGTGGGAGCAACATATATATTATGTTCATTATGATGTCACCGGTTTACTGTTGTGTGGAGGTCACACTCAGGTCAGATTGTCTGGCCTGCAGGAGTTGATGATCGAACATTCACCCGGAATTGTTTCAATGTCTCGTGTTTGCTGTCAGCACGGCGAGTAGCACTTGAGATGTTATGTTTATGAATGATAAATTTGAACGTAGGGGCCTATTAAAGTTATTGAGTGACTCACTAATCATGCTAATAAGAATTGTAGAGTTCAAAGAAGTGCTTGAACAGGCAAACTATTATTGTCTAACAGTCCGCATTGTTTACAATATGTTATTTCAACATTTATGTGACACCGGTCCGTCTATGCTGGACGCGCGGAGACACACATCGTTAACCCTCTGCGTCCCGATAACCATGATAACAAGACGTGTATTCCACGTCAATTATTTGTTTTAAAATTTAACATGCATTAAGAATTACTTTAAATCCGATTAAGGCCATAATGTTTTTTCCTCTGTTTTAGATGAGCGCGCGCATTAGATTTAGGCCGCGCATTACCAAAAATCCTGTGTTTTTTTCTGCCCAGCGCGCGCATTAGATTGTTGCCGATTTCCGAAAAAAACAGTCAATTTCGGGAGATAAAAAACATTTGAAAAAACCAAGTTCATTTCGTAAGATAAAAAAAAAATTCCGGCTATGTTTTTTTGCTTGTTTTTTTTTGTCGCCCTAATTAACTTTTTTATTTTGTCGCCCTCAATAACTTTTCCAGAAATATGTCCAATGTTTTTTTTATTTGGTCGCCCTCATTAACTTTTCCAAAAATATGTTCAATGTTTTTTTTTTCTTAAATGTTTTTTTCCGCCCTCCATCATTAGATTTTGGATTTGTTGTAATCTAAGACAGAGAAATTAAACAAAGTGGCCTAAGGTCCAGTTGCCAAAACCAACTACAAAGTGGAGTGTTGTGTTGTATAATTACAACACTATTATTCGTAGGTTACGATATGCTTATTGCAGCACGCAGACTGTAAAGAGTCTTAAATCGCGGCACGCGTTATCAGCAAGTAATTAACCCTTATTCTGCTGATGATCACAGTCAACATCCTAAAATATAAAAATTATTGTTTAAAGAATTATCATTGTATTTTTTTCCGTTAATAACGTGCCAGGGTCGTGAAAATGATAATAATTATAATAAAAATTGGTAAGAGTTTATTTTGTACCCCTCTGGGCGATAATAATTCAGATAAAATGTGATAACTAAATTACGGAGGGGTACAATATAAACTCGTTCTTAAAAATCATCTATAATTTTCATCCATTTGAAAATTGTGCTTGTATTATCTTGAACGCAGTGACGAGAGTGAACTTGCCGTTTTGCCACAAAAGTGTGACCGTTATCTGCGAAGTGGAACCTCAAAGGTGTGTGATGTGCATAAAAATTAAAAATTACAAAACTCGATTATATTGTATATAGATATATGTATCAAAATATATTTTGTATATATAAAATGATACGCCAAAATACCAAAATGGTGGTATAAAAGACACAGCACGCCGTCCGAAATCACCGTCCGATTTCACCGCACATCATCCGAAATCACCGTTCGAAATCACCGATAGGCGTCCGAAATCACCAGGTCCGAAATGGTCGGGGTCCGAAATCACCGGCAGTCATTTCAAAGGCATAGAGTCTAGTGGTGCTGGTGAAGGTACACCACCATAAACTGCCGTTGAAGTTTTTGCAGCAGGGCACAGTCCCAACCTCGGGCGTCCTCGTGATGCAAATTTTCTATAAAATTGAATAAAAACATTTTAACAATTTTAATGATTATAAATTGTTCTAGGTAGCCAGTAGATCAACATGTGTGTTTGCTGGCTTGTGCTTACTGCTGTGTGGAGTGATTGGGAAGTTTGGTGCTATTCTAGCCATGTGTCCAGAACCCGTACTTGGTGGGCTGGCCATAGCTAATTTTGGTATGGTTGTATCCATTGGCATGTCGTCTTTACAACACTGTGATACAAATTCAGTTCGCAATCTCATGATCTTAGGAATGTCATTCATGATGGGTATGGTTGTTCCATATCATCTCAAGACAAACCCAGGGGCAATTAACACAGGTACGAACTATGAAATATTTCTCAATTTATCTATACGTGAATATTTTAAGTTGTGTCAATCATCACTGACTGCAAAATTACATTGCACTGCATTACACAGTTTCAATGTATTACATTTTAATACATTACACTACAATACATTACATATCGACCCCCCAGAATGAAAACCAGCCTTACCTACATGACTTAGCAGGATTATTTGTAATCAAATAAAATAAAAGCAGCTAAAGTACTTTAACTTGCTTTAATCTTGTTTTTATTGATCTAAACTACGCACTGCAAAACAGGTTTAACGATTTGAGCACATTCTTTGAGATAAAAACTTTGCACAGATTGTCCATTTCAAAACAGGCTCAGGTGTTTTAGATGGTTATCATACCAAAACTCGATTTCTGCTAAATCATGTAGGTTAAGCTGGTTTTCATTCTGGAGGGACGATATTGCATTGCATTACATACTGCATCGCCTTGCATTGCATTGCATTGCATCGCATTGCAATTCATTCTATTGCATTGCATTGTATTTTTACATGATAATACTGTACTGTACTGTACTGTACTGTACTGTACTGTGCTGTGCTGTGCTGTGCTGTGCTGTGCTGTGCTGTGCTGTGCTGTGCTGTGCTGTGCTGTGCTGTGCTGTGCTGTGCTGTGCTGTGCTGTGCTGTGCTGTGCTGTGCTGTGCTGTGCTGTGCTGTGCTGTGCTGTGCTGTGTCTGTGCTGTGCTGTGCTGTGCTGTGCTGTGCTGTGCTGTGCTGTGCTGTGCTGTGTCTGTGCTGTGCTGTGCTGTGCTGTGCTGTGCTGTGCTGTGCTGTGCTGTGCTGTGCTGTGCTGTGCTGTGCTGTGCTGTGCTGTGCTGTGCTGCGCTTCACTGTACTGAAATGCTTTGTATTTTATTTTAGTATTAGTAACGTTACCTTGCTGACTACAATAAGATGTATGTATGTATGTATATATGTATGTGAAAACTCTAGTGACTTGCAGGTATTGTTGAGATGGATCAAGTACTGTCCATCTTTTTGATGACGAGTATGTTTGTGGGAGGCTCCACTGGTTTTATTTTGGACAATCTCGTTCCAGGTAAGTGAATTATTTAATAATAATACCATAGTATTCTACTTTTACCTTTTTAACAAAAGATACATTTTCTTATCCTATTGCCTGATTGCAGGTGACCCACATCAGCGTGGAATTGGGATATATCTGAATGACCTGAAAGGAAATACACATTCATCTGGTGTTACAAGACACCATTCTGCCTATGACATACCTCTCATTTCGGACTGGTTTAGAAGTCATAGTATTTTCTCTTATGTTCCGGTGCTGCCATCTTTTATGGGTCTTAATATTGGACGAGGCTGTTGCAAAAGAAAAGAACTTAATACTGCTGAAGTGGAAAACATAAAAATTGATTATTTGTTGCAAAAATAAAATATGTTTTAAGGATTAAAGATGATCAACTGAACATAAATGCAAATTTGTGAGAATATACCTCGATAACAAAATGGTGAGTAGTGTTATCAAAAAATATTGTGATAATCAGTCAAGTAGAATGATACACATTAAACAGTGTCTGTACTTTTTCATTTGATAGAAAATGAAAGTACAATGATTTTTTCCTCGTATGGCAATTTGCCTTCCATATTTACGAGGACTTCGTAGGGTAGAAAAACGTCTGCTTACGATCACCTACATGTTGAACCGCCACACGAAAACCACGAAGCAGGTCAGCTCACATATGTGACTGAAATATCAATAGCGATGCATTTCTATCGACAACAAATTAAAGCCATTGTCGCCATTGCTGCTTGATTGTTTGACATCACACTGCACTTCGTCCCAGATAAACCTGCAGCGTGTATTATGTGTAATGAGAGGAATACTGTATTATAACGTCTTTATGTATCTACAATTATGATTTAAAAGCGGGTGACGTTCTGTAATATTTGCAATGAAAAGAGTTGTTAAAGATAAACTATAATTATTCTAAAAATAGCAGGTTAGTGCAATGCTTGATCATGTTGTTGAATGAAATGTATTTTGTAAAAAACAATCATTCCGAGAACAAAAAATATATTTACTTTATCACGTGTTCTACAAAATAGAAAGGTAGATAAATCTATATTCGTAGCCTGAGACTAGTTACAAGAAATTGATTTTGATGATATCCATTTTGAATTTAGCATAATTTTATATTACTATATTATGATGTCGAGGAATAGATGGTGCCCCAAAAAAAGGTCCAAAATTGTTTTATACCTTTATGTCATACAAAGCATGAGTAAATTATGTTTATGTGATCGATTGCTAATGGATTTACATGGCTATATACAAGATTGCCACAGTCTGTGCAGTGGTTTTCTTTATCAGACGTATATCGGTACCAGCCCATATCGTACTCTAGATGTAGTTTGAACTAGAATGTATGGTAGCAGAAAATACATTATGTATTTCTGATGGTAGTTATGTTATGTGTGACTTGATTGTGTGAGAAAATAAAACGTTGTTCATTATTCGTGCGATATTAGAAAAAGATAAGGTGTTCATCTAAAGTTCCACACCTTTTTCATTGAACGAGTGCTGTATTTTTCATATTGCACTGAAATGAACACCGTTTGCGTATTCAGATTCATTTAATGTAATGGTGCTGATATAGAATATGATAAACAATAACATTTCATATGTTATGGTGGATGATAATGTACTGAAGTAAATATATTAAAAAACACAAATTAAAGCCAAAATTACGACCAATATGCCTCACTATAGCTTCGGATGCAATAATACATCCCCAAAAATTAATTTACCTCAATATATAACTTTAACAATTGTCTTAAAGGGATTAGTAATTAGCCTGTAATTTTATTAAAATTTTAGATATCAGGCATAGTTTTATGTCATGTGCAAATATATTTTGTATTGTTATTCAACTAGAGTCTATATATAGATATGTGTACGACCTTATGTAAAGTTGATGTTTTTTTTGCTCAAGATAGATTTGCTCAAGATAGATTTTTTTTTTTAACTTCAAGATACAAAACTAAAAATGGCCGCCATCTTAGCGCTAAAAATCTCAAATTGTTGATGGTGGATCTTAGCTATGACCCCTAGCACTGCATCTTATGGGGGAAGTTGCATGCATATATCATACAAATTGTGTTATGTGTTTCTGGTTATGTATTTGAATAAAAAATAAGACACAATACGATTTATTAGAATCCTGAGATGCTTACATGTCACAAGATTCTTTATTCTATTCATGGTCATAGGAATTGTACATTGATATTGTAAAGACAGTTGTAATAAGGATTGTTGCAATTCGGCTGGCAGATGTCCTATCGACATCTTTACTTTTACGTGACATGCTATATTATAGCAGATTATAAGACCAAATATCAAGAAATGTGCATTCTGAGACCAATTTGTAAGGCACATGCTCTGGGTACTACACTGGACTGTCTAAATGCTGAACAGGTCATACAGGCTATATATCCTGTTTGTATTTTAAAATTAGTAACATTGTTCATCCACAAATGTCCTTAAAGTGATATTCCTATAAAGAAACGTTCAAATTGGCGAAAAAACTCAAACAAATGTCACCAATACATTTTGAGTAAGGGCCTAGTCTAGTATGTATGTTATCCAAAAAAAAACCCCAAACTTGAGCAAATTGTACAGCAAGACCCAAAAACCTGCAGTAACCGCCTGGACTTTATCAGGTTTACGTGTGTGTGGTGAACTTATTACCCAGATATTTAATCAATTAAATCTTCTTTTTAGTATAATGGGAGTTATTTGGGATGTGTCATCTCCGTTAAATGCCAGTCTATCAATTATGTCAAAAATTGTACTTTGCATACACTAATTACCTTACTTTTTAAAAGTATCAAATTATGTTTGTGTTTTCAAGTCTGTATATGGTTGGTGATACTAGTGATACAAAACCAGTCCTGCAGTGTCTGCCTACTTGTAACGTAAGCATATACTGCCTCTTGACTTTGCACGGCAGTACTGTTGCAGTGATTTCCGCACATATCGGGAACAAATCGTTCAGTGGTTTTGTTGCCTGCCTGTATAGACTTTAAACCGGTACATCTCATCTTTTATAAATTTCAATATTCACTAGAGAACATCATAATTCCACTACGAGACAATTTGTATATATTGGGGGGTTTCAACTTATATTGGCATTTGGAAAAACTAATAAATTCAATGACATTCTCACATATTTTGATCTCAAGTAGCATGTTAATTTTCCAACCCATGTTTAGTTGGCTAGATCTTTTAATCACCAAACGCATCTCCAATTATTCTATTAGATCAGTTTTTCCGTACCGGGTATTTCAGACCACCTTGCGGTCAGATCAGAAAGTGACGGTTGCAAAACGAAATTCAGCAAGGTAAAATATCGTTCTGAAAAGTAAACAAACTTGATTGTGAATTGTTTCAATCAGATGTTTTCAAATTCGGATGTTACAAAAATACAGAGAAAATTTTTTCAGCCAGCTGTCAAGATTATGATTCTGTCCTCAGCTCTATTTTAGACAAACACGCTCCTATAAAACAAATACTCTGCCCAGAAAACCACCCACATCATGGAATACTCAAGATATAATAAATGCTAAAAACCCTTCTCCACAATCTTAAGCGAAGATAGCGTACAAATCTCGCACAAATCTAGAGCGCTCTCGTTACAAGCGACAGTGTCACCAGTGTAATAGAACAATGACTACAGCTAAATCGACATTGTCAGCATACTGATGTTGTTTCAGAAAAATTAGACAATCCGCATTGTCTATGAAACTCTATAAATAACAATCTGCATATAATTCTACCGCCTGCTTTTCCATAATTGACATCAGAGAAATCATTTCATTTCTTGAATTATTTTTGTGGATAAATCCC
>OZ024912.1:42251272-42308772 GCA_964017125.1 Flabesymbios commensalis | reverse complement strand
TTTATTTATTTATTTATTTATTTATTTATTTATTTACTTATTTATTTATATATTTATTTATTTATTTATTTACAGTCAGTAAGTAAGTCAGCCAGCCATCCACTCACTCACTCACTCACTCACTCACTCACTCACTCACTCACTCACTCACTCACTCACTCACTCACTCACTCACTCACTCACTCACTCACTCACTCACTCACTCACTCACTCTCTCTCTCACTCACTCACTCACTCACTCACTCACTCACTCACTCACTCACTCACTCACTCACTCAATTTGTCAGCTGCGTACTTGGCCTGTTACTTTATAGTTGCACAACAGATTACAAACAAAATGGCCCAGCAAAACATTTATAACCTTTTTTTAACTGTACTATATTTGAAACATAACTTACATTGTCATAACTGTGATCATAACCCCACTGACAGATTATATCATGCTCGATATACATGTATCAATACATTTACCTTGTCTGTACATAAACCAAGCTGCCAGGGGTGACATGAGTTTTGGTGACATAATCAATCCAGATGATACCATCTTCACTGTATCTGATTGGCAAACCAGGATATTCACTATTCGCTTCTAAATATCCTTCAGCATCGATCCTGTCAATAAATAACACAGTGTCATAACTAATGGAGTTATGTTGACTTTTCGTTGTGCCCCCATACTGATATAAATTATTTATTACTAATATAAAAAATATGCTTATTGATCGTATATTGAGTGTACATTCCCACAAAACGCCGGTCTTGATCATATTCGGGGTTTTTATTTGCACTTTACTTAACAATAAAGCTAAACACGTTAAAGATACAAAGTGACATCATTCAAGATAATGTGGCGGTTAAGGGCCTGTCACACCTTGGCGAACAGCGTCAACGATCGCGGAACGCACGAACAAATATTAAAAATGATTGAAAACTCTGGTGATGTATTAACTCTCATGATCCAGAACAATTGTCTAGCGTTCACATGCGCATGCGTAGCGTTAGAGTAACGTGATTGACGACTGAAGAACGCACACCACATAATCCGTGATTCTATTGCCAGCGATCACTAGCGACTGACAACGTTGGAATAGCGCATGAGTAACGTTTGTATAACGCACTCGACGACCGGGGAGCGACTGTCAACGTGTGTTCTACGCTCCACAACGCACATCTTTTTAATATGTTGAGCCATGCGAAAATATATTGAATTTTCAAACTAAGGTTTGTCAGAGAGTTTAGAAGTGTTTGGTATAAGTTATTTTAAATTGGACATTTTCTCGTGTTAAAGGCCTATTTTGCATAGCAGTAGATTTTAAACTTCTCATGTTATTATTGATCAGCTGATCACAAACTTCCATAAATGCGCTGAACTTTTATAAAGTTTGATACATTTGTAGATATAATGTTGTCTATCATTTAATACCAATATAATTTATAACTTTATTTTTATGGTTTTAAGTGATTCACCAGGAAGTGTAATACTTATATATGTATATGCTATTATGATTTATTTATAAGCAATATAAAGTACAGCGACTGAGTAAAGCATTCTTAGCGTGTACAACGATCGAGTAACGTCGTTCCCCTAGCGTGTACAGAGACTGAGTAACGTTCCCCTAGCGTGTACAACGAACGAGCAACGCTCCCCTCTCCTCTTACACGCTGGTGTGCGTTGAAAGTTATGAACTTTTTCAAAACTCTCAACGTTCAGCAGCGCTCATCTGCGATCTACAACGATCGCTAAACGCACACGGCGATAGCATAACGATAGTCCAGCGATAGTCAGCGTTCGCCAGCCTTCGGCTGATTTTTTCGTGCGTAACGCGATCGTTGAGGCTGATCGCCAAGGTGTGACAGGCCCTTTAGAGAGTAGAGTAAGTGTAAGATTAGTCACAACATACATGTGCAAGTGCTCCAAAATGTAATAGTGCTGTTGTGCATTAAGGAAACCACCTTCTTTGCACAGTAAGTCGTGAACAAATGACATTTTTCTGTAAAGCCACTTCACCAATTATTAATTTTAAACCTCGATTTAGATAATGATTCAATCCAATCGAGGTCAGGGTTTAACCGTTTAACCGCCAAATTATTCAAATAGAATCTTCACCCATTTGAAGTTGGGTTTCGCTGACGCGATCCGCAACTTCATGTGAGTGAAAATAATTCTAAATTAACAAAATGGATGTCAACGATTTTGTGAAATATTATTGTATGATGCCACGTTTCATACTTAATGTATTCATCCGAAAGCGGGTATTTAATGTGCTAATAAAAAAAATTAAGAAACGCATATAATCGGGATCGGTGGTTAAAGGGTTGACCTTACAGTTTTTGACATGTGCCTTCTTTTTTTATGCGCCGGCAATTACGTTTGATGTCATAGGCCTAGATGACTGGTATAGTGTGTTGCAAGAATGCGGGCAAGGTGTGCCCATATGCGTTTACATGTATTTGTTGTTATGTAATACCTGAAAATAATTACAAATGTATATATATGATGTATATAGGCCCATAAAAATAGACATTTGGCACCAGTGTTTAAAACAGTCTCAGAAACTTGGCCAACGTTAACATCTGCAATAGATAATTCGATAGATAATAACGACAATGATAAAAAAAAACGCGAGACTATTTTTTCGTTAATTGCCCTACAGATCATAAGGTTAGGAAGATTAAAATGTTTCCAGACATCGTGCTAACAATTTCTTTCACTAATTGCCATAGAATTCCAAAGGATATATGGATATCAAAGTGTTTTAAAACCTCGCGCAAACAGCTTGTATGTTACTTGCCACGTATTGTTTTATTAGTTGCCCGACAGATCAAAGGGTTGAAACCATGGAGAATAAAAAGTGTCTCCAAAAATGTCCCAATGCCATGTGATGAAAAAATAAAGACTGTTATCATTGAAAGATAACCGGTAAAATTGAGGGGGTAATTTAAAACTGGAGGGGGTAACATGAAACTATAGTTTCAGATTACCCCGGGGGTAACTGTTACACTGAAACTGCTACACCGGTACCGATGAGCTACTAAGGAGCTTTCCTCGCACCATATACATGTATATGACGACCAAGAGTCCACATAAGGTCCACATGCATTTTTTATTTGTGAGGATATAAACTTATGGTCGCATGAATTCACACCATATGGCATGAATTTATATGTATACTACCTCACTATCATATAGGCATTTGATATAAAGTGCTAAAGGTTTAATCGGCCAAGAGTATAATTATTGACCTTGCGACCACGACACTAAGGTTTAAGGATTTTACATACCTACAGTAAACACCATGGTAATTTCGCTGGAAACATAGAAGGGCAGTGGGACATAGGGGCCTAATCACAAATGTAGAATACTTACATATAATTGAAACAGTGTCGAAACACAGCACTGTCATTCATGGTATAATAATGAATAAACAAACCACAGCTAATAATGGGTTATACTATTAGACAACAAATTGTTGCAGAAGGATATGGCAAATATAGAGGAATGTTCCAGATGTGTTGGAACCTTTATCAATTATATCATACCAAAAATAACCATGAAGCACCTATTTATCATAGATTGTAAGTAGGCATATACCTTGCACCCGGTGGTGGAACACGGTATTGTATACCCTGAAGATCCAGAAACAAAAGCTCTCTTCTGCCCAATATATTAGCAAACGCCTGCCAATCTTCATGGGCAAGTTCATCTCTCAGTTTTGTATCATTTTCATTTTCCCATTTCGCCCTGTGCCATGCTCTCTCTGCGAGAGCCAATAGCTTGGGGAAAACTTGATTATCAGTCTGTTAGTCTTGTCGAACAACTTCACACCAAATGTGTCCTTGTATACCTACAAAAGAGACAGCGCTTCGCTGAAGACATCAATACAATACATACAATCCTGGATGTTCCATACCCAATAAATAGATAAATGAATAAATGAATAAATGAATAAATGAATAAATGAACAAATGAATAAATGAATAAATGAATGAATAAATAAATAAATAAATAAATAAATAAATAAATAAATAAATAAATAAATAAATAAATAAATAAATAAATAAATAAATAAATAAATAAATAAATAAATAAATAAATAAATAAATAAATAAATAAATAAATAAATAAATAAATAAATAAATAAATAAATAAATAAATAAATAAATAAATAAATAAATAAATAAATAAATAAATAAATAAATAAATAAATAAATAAATAAATAAATAAATAAATAAATAAATAAATAAATAAATAAATAAATAAATAAATAAATAAATAAATAAATAAATAAATAAATAAATAAATAAATAAATAAACAAACAAACAAACAAACAGAGTGAGTGTGTGAGTGTGTGAGTGTGTGAGTGTGTGAGTGTGTGAGTGAGTGAGTGAGTGAGTGAGTGAGTGAGTGAGTGAGTGAGTGAGTGAGTGAGTGAGTGAGTGAGTGAGTGAGTGAGTGAGTGAGTGAGTGAGTGAGTGAGTGAGTGAGTGAGTGAGTGAGTGAGTGAGTGAGTGAGTGAGTGAGTGAGTGAGTGAGTGAGTGAGTGAGTGAGTGAGTGAGTGAGTGAGTGAATGGGTGGGTGGGTGAGTGAGTGAGTGAGTGAGTGAGTGAATGAATGAATGAATGAATGAATGAATGAATGAATGAATGAATGAATGAATGAATGAATGAATGAATGAATGAATGAATGAATGAATGAATGAATGAATGAATTAATGAATTAATGAATTAATGAATGAATAAAAAAAAAAAAAATGAAAGAAGGAATAAAGGATAAAAGACATAAGGGAATTTATAAACGAATAAAGGAATAAAGAAATGAAGGAAGGAAGGAATGAAGGAATGAAGGAATGAATGAAGGAATGCATGGAGGAAAGAATGAAAAAATGAATGAAGGAAGGAATTAATTAAAAATGGGAGGAATGAAAGAAGGGAGAAAGGAAGGAATGAAGGAAGGAATAAGAAACGAACAAACGAGCAAACGAACGCCGAACGAACGAACGAACGAACGAACGAGCAAACGAACGAACGAACGAACGAACAAACGAACGAACGAGCGATAGAACGAACGAACGAAGGAGCAAAGAAACAAATAAGCAGATAAATAAATAACACATACAAATCACCTATAATGTTATGGCGCTTATCTTGCTCTAACTCTGTACAAGAATGTTCTTCACATATTTCATCTTTGTGTAATTCATCTCCGTACAAATTTATATCTATGTTACTGTAAATGTCATCTGGCATGTAGAAGAATGCTTTACGAGCATGAGCTTCTCGGGTGGCCCAATAATAACCCCGTTCTTCTGGGTCGGGTTCTTGAGGATGGTCAAAGTAGAGATGTGTAGCGTGACCAAGGACAGTCTGATCGAATATAAGTACAATGAATATGAAAAGAAAACAAAATAATCTTTTTATCTTATTATCTAAAACAAAAACTTCGTGTACTTACTATGTTGATAGATATTAAACTATTATAACAAGTATTGGGCTATGATTGAGCTATGATCAAGCTCATAGCACTGTCATATTAAGGTTTATTTTTTCTTTATCTACATTTTCCCATTCAAGTTCACCTTATACCCTGCATTTGCTAGAAGGTATGCTTTTTCTCCATAGCCCAAGTTCCAGACATTATTCCATGCTATGGCCATAGCCTCGTCATTTGGGATCCTATCCCTGTCATACACAGCATGCTCGTCATCCATGAATCCATCTTCCCAGCCAGCAAGGTCTAATCCATAGCTATGGGCTATGTCTGCCACTCGAAATACAAAGTATCTTTTCAAGTCTTGTGTGTCATTGATATCGGGATGAGATTCCATTAGCTGATCACAATACGGAGAGTCAGTACAGGCTCTGACAGGAACCTCGTCTCCACCAAAATGAAACACCTTCAGAGGCTGGATATCTTCGTGCATTCGGATCACTTCCTGAACTATTTTATCCACAAAATTATAAGCGGACTCCATACATGGATTGATAGCACCGTCCTTAAAAAACTGAAATGATAGGTAACTGGATTGATCTTCGAAATCTGTCAGAAGGTATTCCTCAGCGACTGTCAGGTTGACGTCCTTCCATTTGTGATAGCGTGCTTCCATACACTTGACAGATGCATGATTGTGACCAGGACAATCAAACTCCGGGATCACTGTGATGTGTCTATTCTCGGCAAACATCAGAATCTCTCTGTAGTCATCCACTGTGTAATGACCTGATCCACTTCCTGATACACCGGGTCCTGATCCAAGTTGAGGAATAATGCAAGATTCTCCCGATAGATCATGACATCGTTTACTTCCAATCTGAATATCACCAAGCGAGATGTTAGTATATTCATATATGAGTTCTGAATAAATCCTGAAGAACAACTGTGAACAACTGTTCTAACAAAAATCATAGCATACAACTTCAATACCTAAGGGTCATTATGTCAAGGTTTGAAGTCGATTGGATGGAAACTTAGAGAGAAATAGCACTCCGAAATTTGTACACAGAGGATTAAAGAGAATCTGGAAGCGTTACAGACTCAATAAGTTTGGGCATAGCCCAAACATATATTATTAGTAGCAAACTCGAGGCGTGAAACAATGATGTATTAATGCTGATGCTGGTCTGCGATGCTGGTCCAACATGAAACTGACATTGTACTCGTCGAGGAAGGGTTAGCATTATCGTGTTTGATAGGATACCATAACACACGCATACTGCTCTTCAAAGTCAAAAGGCAGTATCTGCTTGTTTTACAAGTAAACAGAACTGCCTTTTAGCTTTGCAGAGCAGCATAATTATCATTTAAAAAAACATTATGATCTATTAAGTGCCAATACTATTATCATTAACGTGGCAGTGTTCGATAGACCTGTATTTATAGTTATTACTTGTTAAATAAATGTTTAGCTATTATTTATGTCTGACCATCCTTTATTACATGAAATCGACTCCTAGCAGCCTAAATGTGGTATGTGTCATTCAAATGAATGACACTCAGTGACACTCAGGCTGCTTCTAGGCTTGTGTAGATGTCTACGATCACCTGGGTGAGTTCTGGTAGACCAGGGATTTCCAACCTCCAGCCTTCGTCATCTGTAAGATGAAAGTGAAGGTGGCTGAGTTTGTACTTGCTCATCATTTCCAACATCTCTAGCATATAGGATTTGCTTCTGAATTGTCTGGCAACATCAAAGTGCATTCCTCTGTATGGGAATCTGGGAGCATCGAATATATGACCTTCTGGTATTCCTTCGGGATCCAAGGTTAAAGTTAATAAGGATGTAATTCCGTGAAAGACCCCAGCAGCTGTATTGCCACTGCAACAAATGCAAAGAATATGATAGCGAATATAAATAGATGTTAAAAGGTTTTTTTAGGTTAAGGAAAGTATACCCAACAAACGCAAAGCATTTGTATAACAGTTGTACAACTTCAGCCCAACGTCTTCGGCGTTGCTCCAACATTGTACAAAGGGTATACAAATATTTTGTGTTTGCTGAGTAGTGTTCGTGAGTAGTGCATCCTGTCTTGGAATGGGATGGATGTTTCCATACTATGGGAACATCTACTCTGATCGAGACAAGGTGCCCATTGTGTCCTAACACCAGCAAATGTTTGCTGTATTGCCTTTGGTTAACACTTTCACCGCTTATTTTTAGGTGATCTTTAAACTGTAAACAGGCCCTAATTAGTGTGTTATAAGATAGGAGATGTATATATTATTGTAATGTAGAGATCAGGTATTCCCCTAGATGACAATGGCATGTTTTCTAAATATAGCCCCCAGCTGACAAATATTCAGAAAGTATGTGATGCGTACATTTTTGTAATCATTTATCACTACAAAATTGAGAGTGTGTGACATTTTCTATTAGTATAACGTAATTTGATATAACCCCCCCCCCCCCCCCGCCTCCGCTGCAATTATCAATTTATGTCACCCACTTTCACATAGAATGTCTCAAAAGTCATTGTTTTACTACTCTAGCACGTGTGCCACTGTATGAATTACGTACAGCCGTCACCGGAGGTTTTTAATAAACATTACTATTGGTATTAATATGTTTATTTAAGATGTAACTTACATACGATGTCATGAAATGAACCGGCATTAGGCGATTTTTGTGCACATACAAGCTAAATTGGGCCAGGAGAAACGACGTCATGACGCTCGGTGATAAATCAGCACCAACTAAATCACCACTAATAATGTTCTAATTACACACTTGTTCATTTTGTATCTGTATGCTCAAAACGCAATGGGCAAAACTGTCATCCCATGAGATTTAGGAGATATCTAGAACTTTGTAAATTGGCAGAATTGTTTCTCTAAAAAATGACACAGACTATATGCTGGCGAAAAAGTGCGCACTGCCAACTTACAAGATAATACTTACGTTATTAAAATAAAGGATGCATATGCTTCAGTGACCAGTTCGTATGCTTCTTCATCTACATATTTGTTTTCAAAAAAGCCATCTTGCATTGAAACATTTCCCAACGTAAGCCATATGTACCATTCACTTGGTTTGTCAGTTTCTGATACAATGCGAACTCCTCCTAATTTGTCTAAAACAGAATGCGGTGTCCACTTGATAAATTGTCTTGTGTACAAAGACTGTACGAAAAAATTAATAGGATATGACTTTTAAGAACTCTCTCTATTATAACATGAATGTTATAATCAACATATTCGTTTAGCAAAAAATAAAAAATTATATATTTAAAGAAAAGGCGTTGTGTAGTAATAACCTTCATATAGGACCTACAACTACCTACTTGATAGATATTAACATTCATTTTCCAGCTGTTCATGGCCTTGAACAATGACCCAATCTCCAGTGTACAAAAATATGCGTCTGTTCTTGTTGAGATCTTCCACTAGTGGGGTGGGTATGATCCCTGACCCCGGTATATCATCTATGTAATCCGCATTGTTCATTGCAAACCTTTCTTCTGGGGAGTACGGGTGATATAGGTCAGCAGCACTTCTTTTGTACTGAATTTCCTCGACGAATGGATCTACGAAGTCCAGGGTTTCGTCAGCTGTGGATAGCACAGTTCTTGCTTGACAACCTTCGGATGTAAAATACCAGTTAGGCATCACGTCGGTTCTTACAACTGATCCAGCCTCGGCTATAAACTCTGACACGATGGTCTGCCCAGGAGGGAAGCCACTAAAGGTCGCTCTGGGACTGATTTTACTCAAGAAGCCATTGACGTGCTGAACAGTAAGTCCAGACTCTCCTCCAAGACCGGGTTGGTTTAAGATGCGTGTCAATTGTAAAAGTCTCGAGTGTGTGAAGTACAGCTCCCAGCTGGCAAATAACACAAATCAGTCACAGCCATGTTCAATTAAATGGGTTTTTTTATCATAATTAGCTAATTGACGTGTGAAAACATTTGTTTGAATTATCCTTGCTTTCTGCATCATTCACTATGTCTTAAGTACTCTTAGTGAAGATCCCATGTCACAGAGTTACTCTATACTTATGCGCTTTTAATATTTATTCTGCATAAATATATGTATAACAAAAGACAGAGTCATATAACAAGTACAAAATTGGTACAGTTGGGGATCATTCTGTATCAGCTACAATTACACGTACTTACCTATTAATTAATCATCACTAAATCATAATTATTACTCACACGTGTATTTAAAATACATTCATATAATACATAAAATAAATGTCTACATACCTGCATACCGTGAAAACTTCCCCCAAAAATGTATACCTAAAAATATTTACCACATAATTTTCTAAATAAATCATTTGTACTATTACATACAGCAAATGGTATTAACATATAGGCTACCTGTTTGTGGTGTGAGTATCAAAACGCTTTAACATTTTATCATCGAAAATCAGCTCAAGATGGAGGTCGCGACGTAAGGACATGAGTGTGTGACATTAAAACACTGGACGTCCACCCTGTACCAGTTCAATGTTGGGCCAACGTTTGCGACGCTGTCCCAACATTGAACCAGCACTGCATCAACGTCCTAAGTACCTGTTGTCATTGGCAGACAATGCTCCTGTGTTCGTGAAGTAAATTTCATCCCTATGGTGCAGAGGTGGTGTATTCTCATAGTTATCTACGACACGGAATCGAACCTGTAGACTTTGAGATAAGTAGTCCAGGACTGTCTGGTTAGCACAGGCACTGTTCTGTGCTCCTGCTAAACAACATAAATACATGTAATTATAGTAATAATTATACGCTTCTGCTCTGTACAATTGTCAAATAAGAATGTTGATATAACCATTTTTTAACAATCACAAGATCATTAACATGTTATTGGCTATAGGACTGTCGATGTCAAGTTCATTTAAAATGTTATTGCTTGTACGAAATCTTTGAATTTAAATAAATCTTGCAGCATATAATTGATAAGTATACCTGACAAGTTATCGCCATTCCAGTGTGGTCGGCCAAGTGTATTGAGCAAGTTCTTGCTCCCTGCTAAGCCCTTACATAATGGTCCGATTGACAATACTGTTTTACCATAATTAAAGCGACATAATCAAGCTAAAATAATTTTTTAAATCGATAATTTCATTTTAGCTTCTCAATATGACCGTATGATGTAAACATGTCCATAGACTATAACTGAAAACGCTTTTTATTTTTTGTGTTGCGCATTTACATGCATGTCCAAAATAAAAAATACGGAAATTTTGTCGCTATATCTAAACTAGTAAACAATTGCAGTTTTAGTCTATTGACATGTTTACATCAGTATGGTCATATTAAGGAGCCAAAATAAAATTACCGATTTTTGATGATTTCAGCCTGATTGTGTCGCTTTAATATATTCTTTGTTGAATTCTGAATCCGGTTCCGAGTTTATCAGCAGGACATGTTATGTACACTTACCATGCCTTTACACTGGAGGCTTCAACTTGTATTAGTATATTGATTTCTGTCCAGGTAGCTTATTTCGGCTGCGCGACAGCTTCAAGAGCTGACGCCAGCCAATACAGTTCGGGCTTATTTCAAATTATAAGATGTTGTGTATCTCTCTATGTAAATAAACAACGCAGTCGTATATTTAATTTTTATTAAAGCTTACCTGTTTGTGTTGTGGATATCAAAATTATAAAGAAGTAAACAACACATTTAACTGCCATAGTCATCGTTATTAAGTTATACAGTCTGGCTCAAATATATATCAGATGTTATAGGTCTACATTTATCAACTTAATGAGCTCGAAGTGCATCCTAGCATGCAAAGTGCGACTTTATGTGTGTCATGTCAACATTTTAAGCGCTGTGTATTATTATACAGTTACATTTTTTCGCCCACTTCAAGCTACATATTACCACCGAAACTCACAACTCGGAGTCGGTAAGAATATATTGCAGTTTAAAATTGCTTCAATCTGGCGATAAATCACGAATATGTAAAGCGTGAATAATATGTCTATAAATTTAAACGTAATTGTAATGATTATCATTGTAAATACAAAAATTAATAACATTGACAAATTACATCCTTGGCAGGGCCGCATGAGCAGTTTTCAGGGAGATCTCGGGTTAGACGCAGGGAATTTGTATTATGTTACATTTCTTATATAGAAGTTAAGTAAAATATCACAAGATTTTTGATATCAATTCAGAATATATATGTACATTTATCATGCTGATGGCTCGCAAATATATAAAACAGTATACATAAATTTATAAATTACCTCTAACAGGGTGGGGATCAAATCTGACGTCTAAGATGGATCCCCGCGCCGTTAGAGTAAAATCTTTATGATTGCGATATATCTAAAACCTAGGCATTCATATCCAAGGGAACGATAGTTAGTTCAAAATTAAGCCAGTGTCCCTGACGGTGGATCAATATTAAACCAATAATGGGTCAACTTCTTTTGTTTGTTGGATATTGATACTTTTTCTAATGTTTGAAAAAATTGTATTCACCAGGTGGCTCTATGTTGGCTCTACACAAGTCGACTCCAGCGATGAGAGAACTGTTGAATACCGTTGGTTATTGGGCCACTATTCTTTTTTTCAGTTAGATGGGCGGGCGCTTTTGATTAAGGCCGCGTATTACCATGTGTTTTTGCTGCCCAGCGTGCGCACTGGATTGTTGAGGATATCTTAAAAAAAACAGTTAATTTCAGGGGGTAAAAAAACATTCCGATTTTTTCTGATCTAAAACAGATAAAAAAACATAGTGGCCTTATTGGCCGCCATTTTAAAAATCGTAAATAATTAAAATTCTCAAAAGTTGACCCCTCCAAACACCCTGGAATTATACCACATCACATTTTGATCAACAACAAAATGTGTTACCATGGGGGTCTAGAAACAGTTGACTCGACCACAGCATATTGATAGTGACAGCTTTCCCAGCCAACACGGCGCACTCACCAAATGTTGGTTTAATGTCGGCCGAAGTCGCAGACGTTGGTCTAACATTAAAACAGCATTGGGCCAATTTCTCTATACTCTATAGTCTTATGTAGGCCTACACCTGACCGTCCCACGCATGCCCATTTCGCAGTTGTATGAATCTTTAACATCACATAATCAGATGAACAAATTTGAATATTGACAGTGCAATCAAGTGCAATTATTGTGGAAATATTGGCGTGAGCAACAATGATCTGGTGATTTTAGTTTGGGTTAATTTGTTCAATCCTTTGTTCGTCGAACGTTTTTACAATTTCATGTTCCTTATTCATGATAACGTTAGATTAGATCAGATTAGATTAGATTAGATTAGATTAGATTAGATTAGATTAGATTAGATTAGATTAGATTAGATTAGATTAGATTAGATTAGATTAGATTAGATTAGATTAGATTAGATTAGATTAGATTAGATTAGATTAGATTAGATTAGATTAGATTAGATTAGATTAGATTAGATTAGATTAGATTAGATTAGATTAGATTAGATTAGATTAGAGGTTTTGATCTTGTACAATAAGATAGTCAACTTCTAAATGTCATCATACAAATACATAATACATTAATTAGTAGAGCAGCATTTGCAATATTTATTTTTGAAAAGAAATAAACTGCTAATACAGCAGATAAATCATCCTATATATTAAAATATTTTGTGAGGGATTTTTCTTTATTTCTGTAGCAAAAGAGCTATGTGCACAACGTACAAAAAATCTGGGCAGAAAATGGAAGGGGTAGTATCGTCACTTGCCCTGCAAAGCCAAGATGCTGGAAATGTTGGTGTACAGTTGGGCATCGTCGAAGACGATGCACCAGCATTACCACAGCATTGGGTCAACGTCTCTGTTAGCTCGGTGTCACCAGCTGTCTGTTAGCAATGAAAATGCAGGTTTTGCTAATAGGGGCTTTTAACCAGCACCAGAGCCCAAGGAAGATAATAATAATAATAAAAACTAAAAGATGTCTCCCCTTCAGAAGCATAACCATAAAGGTTGATAGCTAATGAATGTAGTGTCAATGGCTTTTGTAATTATTGTTATTATAGGGCTACTGTGGACAGTAGAGTCTATGTATTAGGCGGTTTTTTATTCCGTTTTGGTGCGAAACACTTGTCAACACTCCCAGCAAACACTACGTTGACCCAATGCTGGCTCACCGTCTGCGACGCTGGCCCAGCATCAAACCAGCACTGGTTCAGCGCCTCGTGTTTGCTGGGAGCTGCGTTCAGCTGGTCTAGTATTGCTAAATACTGCTCGCGGCGATTACAAGCCGACACAGAACCAATGTCTGTTAAATGTTGGGACAGCGTCGCCGGTGCTGGCCAGTATCCACTCAGTCCTAGTCAGTACTTTATGCTGAGGTACCTGCATGTTTTTTTTTGTGTGTTTTTAACTTTGTTTTTTTTTGAGATTTTATATATATATATATATACATTCACAGTACATACAATATACAGTACAGAACGAAAGAAAACAAGACAATGCGTTAAAACAATTCCAGACATCCAAAAGAAAATTGAATAGAGCTCACAACACCCACCCACCCCCATATCCAATTTTTTTTTAAACTAATCTCAGACATGGACAGAAAACATAGTACATGTAGTGGCGGGAAAGTAAAGTGCAGTTTTGAGCAGTATTCTGACAGTATTTAATACCCAAAAAAAAATAATTATGAAAGATTTTGATTTTTTCGGGGGTTTTTCAATTTTTTTTTCTATCCAAATGGCCCTGGACCCACCCACCCACTTCCAAATTTATGTTGGATGTATGGAATTTTTTTTAATTGGCAACATACCTAAGACATTATAGAAAAAAACAGAACAAAAACAAAAATATGCTACATCTATGTGGAGTGTTTTACGTGATTATTATCTGGTTAGTTAAAAAATATATTTTTCGTCATCTGATCACCCAGCAAACAAAGAGAAACCAGCCCAATGTCGATTCAATGCCGGTCCACCGCCTACGACGCCGGCCCGGCACAAAATCAACACTAGGCCAATGCGTCATGTCTACTGAGCAATAGCCCCCATTGTCATCACAACAAAACAAGATATACGTCCACCCAACGCCGGTACAACGCCGATCCAGCGCCGCAGACTGTGGGCCAAAACTGTACCAACACCAGGCGAACGCTTCGTGCCTGCCGGGACAATCATAAGCCACATACATTCAAAAGTTACCTGCATGTTGGCAGTACGGTCACGATGCTTTGAACCAAAACTAACTAAAGCTGGGTTAATGTGGACCCGCCGTCTTTGATTCTGGTCCACATTCAGTGTGGCGTCAAACACGACACGGTAACCCAATACTGGGTTATTGTTGGCTGAGCGTCGTAGATGGTGGGCCAACAATAGCCTGACATTGGGTCAACGTCTCGTGTTTAACTGCCTGCAAGATAGACGGAGAGAACGCACAGACACAAAACAGTCTCGTGTTTGACTGCCTGCAGGATAGACGTAGAGAAAGCACTGACTCAAAGCAGTAGGTCGGACGAACAAATGAGCGGTGAGAGGTAAAGCAATATATCTCCACCTCTATAGAGGGGAGACATAATAACAGTGTTTCCAATAGCTACAATGACATAGTTACGCATCGTAATCATACTGTATAGTTCCAACTCCAAACACTGCGGTCAGCACTGAGAGTTATTTAAATTTTTACAGAGAGTCGACCATTGTATTGTTCATGATCTTTGGCATTGTCCAACACTGACAAATTGATGGAATAAGCTAATCATCGGCCATCATTCTTTTTGTTACTTTATGATTCTGATAATCACTGTCAAATTAGTCACAAAACAAGGTAAGGTTTGTCCTTTCTCCACAAAATCAACAAAAATACTAACAATATACAGTGCTACCAATACATACCGGACCCTGTACAAACGGGAATCCTGTCTATACCGTAATAATTATTCGGTCCCGAATTAATTACACTCAAAACAATACTAATTAACCCTTTCCAAACCAGAACCTGTGTACTCCGAATATCGGACTCATTATTTTCCCCAAATGCATAAATTGTATTGTATTTCACCTGTCCGAACCGGAATCATTTTTTTTTTTAGATTATTTTTTAAATCGCATGCGGTGCACTAAGGGTTAAGCAGGGGGTGACGTAATGTTCATCCTGCTTGTCTGGTTATGCAATGGGGAAGGTGCGAAGTTAGTGCTGGTAACACCTTTTTTCGGGTTAGAGGAGCTATTATAGCGCCTTTACTTTGAGATTGGTAAGATATTCTACCAACCTAATGGATTAATAATATAATTGGTTAGTAAAATATAGTAACAAAATCTTTGACTAGTAAAATATTAAAATTATCACATACATTAGACTGTGTTTTGGGATAAATTTATTCTGTTTGTGATATTTAATAGTCAAATAAATAAATAACTATCGGTAGGTAAAATATAAAAACATTTGATTTATTATTTTATCGCTCGATTATTCCTATATTATTTTTTGCTCATAGTCAAGTCATTAATTGTATTAAATGACATAAATATACAGTATCGGAGCATTTAATCCAGCGTCATACATTCCAGAAAATATATAAAGTTACCAAACAGACGAGTGTTGTCGTCATGAAACAGTTAAAAAAACTGCTGCAATATGATTAACTCTGTAGCGAAAGTACAACTTCTCCTACTACCGCTTTGATATTTAAAAGGACTGATTTCAGTGTTAAAAAATTTGCTCCGTGATCGAAATGTGTGACGGACGATTGCAATGTTAGTTTAGATTAGGCGCTAAAAAATCAATGTTTATAAAATGACAAATGCGGTCCGTGTGTGAAATATATGACACACAATTACGAAAAAAAATTAAATTATCACGGATACAATATGCATACCCGATACTAGATTTACTAATCTATGTATACTAGCTGTATTATGTGTTTTATATATGAATCATGCTTGAAAAAATAATGATTAATATATGCTTATTATTTTAATATAATAAAACATCTTTAAAAAATTAAAACTTTTATTATATCAATTTATTTGCATACATCCACCTAGACATACCGACGACACATCTTGAATTATAACCCTCATGTCAATTGTACAAGTTATCGTTGTTTGTTCCTCTCCGAAAGCAGAAAACCCTCTCCAAACCGGAACCCGTCCAAACCGGAATAAAAAGTTTTTCCCCAAAGCTTCCGGTATGGACAGGTTTTACTGTATAAATAATAATATATAAATACAAATGTAGGATATTAATAACCTTGTTTTTCTTACCAAGCTAGACTGGCTAACACAGCTTTTGGTTTGAAAAAAATAGCCACTGAAATTCAGTTATTTTAATAACTAACCACCTTACCCACTTCAAAATATTTTATAAATATGTAGGCTACTTCTTATTGGTTTTGACACGTATCCGAACTAGTACTACACGGCCTAAATCTTAAACATTCGTATTAACAATATCAGGTAGCCAGACAATCAGCTCTATATATTCTCATCTCTTGTCAGTGTGCTTTATGTGAATAAAAATAACTAACTAATTACGATACGCAGGCTTATCTTTGGGTTTATCCACGTCGCTGGAGCATCCCAGTAAACACAAAACATTTGTATACCATTTGTACAATGTTGGACCAACGTCGAAGACGTTGGGCCGACGTGGTACAAATTGTATACCAATGTTTTGCACACATCGCTGGAGCGTCAGATTGTTCAGGTGTAGGATCGTTATCAGGTGTAAAAATGTGAAACAATACGTCATTGTAACCATGAACATGATGACGTGTGTCAAGCTGTGCCATTATATTGAACCTTTCTTATCATGCTTTGTTATCTACTTTTCTTGCCCAATTTCATAAAATGTTATCACTTGAATATTTTTATCCACGACCGATTCAAATGATACACTTGACCTAGGTATATATTTTTAATTGATCTCCGTAGGACACATCTCCTATCGCGGTAAAAGTAAATATCCAACTTTAATATTTGAGCAAAAAATGAGAAAATTGTAACAGCGTCTCCCATTTCGCCACCAATGTGGAATTGGTAATGTTTTGTTTTTTTAAATACCGATACTTCCGATTTTTATTCAAATTTATCATAGACATTTTCCACCTGTGGTTATGCAATGACCTTAGGTGAGCGATGGTACTTCATTCACACTCCTGACAACATGATGCTCGACTGAGATAAGGCGATGTGGATCAGTTGAGACCCCGTGAGGAATACAAAGCCTGGATGTGGATCAGTTGAGACTTGTAATCTTTGGTAATGATATGAGAGGTAAGTATTCAGTGGTCATGATATTTCCCTCTCGTGTGTTGATTGTATTGACACTGCTGTGACCCTATCTGATCTGCACAGCCAGAAGGCAGTAACTGCTTACTTGAAAAGTGAGCAGTTACTGCCTTTTGGCTTTGCACGACAGCTGGTATCTGATAAGGTTTATACTAACCGCAGTAATTGTAACATGTAAACTTTCCTGGCACATTCTCATGCTGCGCGTGACTTCCCAGTGGGCCTACGGATTACTGAGAAACTAGGAACAGTAAAACAAAATGGGTGAGTAATTATTTATATTTCCAGGACAGGGACTTAAATGATTACAAACTGTATTTAATATTAACCCTTGTCCTGCTACGCCCGTATATATAAGGTTTCAAGCAGATTTTAAATAAAAAAATATGTCACTGGAATGTATAATATAGTTTGTCGTAGATGTTCATTCAGTTAAGTAACTCATTTTATAAGATGTATGTTAAAAAATAAAAAATACGTTGCGTCATTTTGAAACTGGACGTTGCGCTAGTACAGTAGCCCATATAGGCCAGGAATAAATTTAATTAAAATGATTAATGTGTGCCCACGCAATAATAGTGTTTGCCCACGGAATGCCTAATACGTGCACACGCAATGATCAATGCGTGCCAACGCAATAATAATGTTTGGCCACGCAGTGACCAGTGCATGGCCACGCAATAATAATGCGTGCCCACGTCATAAAGATGCGTGCCCACGCAATAATAATACGTGCCCACGCAATAGTCAGCACATGGCCAGCCGCTTGTGACATCCTTTCTGAGTCTTGACTTGTGAGACTCTACTGACTGGGTTAACATGGTTAATTACTAACTTAAAAGCCTACGCCTACTATCTATCTATATATTAATATTACGTGGGCACGCATTATTATTATTTCGTGTACACGCATTGGTCATTGCGTGGGCACGCACTAATAATTGCGAGGACACGCATTAGTCATTGCGTGGGCACGCATTATTATTGCGTGGGCACGCATTAATATTTTAATTTATTTTATTCCTGGCCTATGTGGGCCACTACGGTGGCCCATAAGGCCAGGAATAAAATGAAATAAAGTGAATAATGCGTGCCCACGCAATGACTAATGCGTGCCCACGCAATGGTCAGTGCGTACTCACGCAATGACGAATGCGTGGCCGCGGAATAATAAGGCGTGGCCACGCAATGACCAGTGCGTGGCCACGCAATAATAACGCATTATATTGTGTTGGCACGAATTATTATCGCGTGGGCACGTATTATTATTGCGTGGGCACGCACTGTTTATTGCGTGGGCACACATTATTATTGCGTGGCCTATTTGGGCCACCGCACGTTAGCAATTCCAGCTTCAAATGACAAAAAAAGGATCAACTCTTATCCTGCTGGTTACGACTATTTTCGTGAAAATTCAGATAAATTCACTTATGACTATAATTAAAAGGATAAGGGTTAAAATGTGTTTTTGTAATGTCTATAAAATGTGTTGGAGCAGACACCTGTGTAAATTACAAACAATGACAAATAGACTTTCCTAGCAAAAATACAAGCTAACGAACATCCAATGGTAAACATGATAAACTGCGGCAATTACCATCTTTTGCATGTCAAAGTGAAACAACTATTGTACCAATTATACAGAAGATGATGACAATGTGGATGGAATTACATCTACATCTGATAACACATCAAACACGTCAGTACGGATTCAGGATGTTCAACTTGGAAATAAATGTACATATGAGGATGAAAATGAGACCGTCGGTGACTTGACAGTAGCTGAAGATGACGATGAGAAAAAGAAGCTGAAGGGCATAACATACCCCGTGAGGAATACAGTACCCCTTGACGTGGCCCTAGTATACGGATTCCAGGTAAGGGCATCACATACACTACCCTTTGACGTAGCCCTAGTATACGGATTCCAGGTAAGGGCATCACATACAGTACCCCTGGATGTAGCCCTAGTATACGGATTCCAGGTAAAGGCATTACATACAGTACTCCTAGAAGTAGCCCTAGTATACGGATTCCAGGTAAGGACATCACATAGAGTACCCCTGGACGTAGCCCTAGTATACGGATTCCAGGTAAGGGCATCACATACAGTACTCCTGGATGTAGCCCTAGTATACGGATTCCAGGTAAGGGCATCACATACTGTACCCCTGGACGGTAGCCCTAGTATACGGATCCCAGGTAAGGGCATCACATACAGTACCCCTTGACGTAGCCCTAGTATATGGATTCCAGTTAAGGAAATCACATGGAGTACCCCTGGACGTAGCCTTAGTATACGGATTCCAGTTAAGGGCATCACATGGAGTACCCCTTGACGTAGCCTTAGTATACGGATTCCAGCTAAGGGCATCACATGGAGTACCCCTTGACGTAGCCCTAGTATACGTATTCCAGTTAAGGAAATCACATGGAGTACCCCTGTACGTAGCCTTAGTATACGGATTCCAGTTAAGGGCATCACATGGAGTACCCCTTGACGTAGCCTTAGTATACGGATTCCAGCTAAGGGCATCACATGGGATACCCCTTGACGTAGCCTTAGTATACGGATTATAGGCAAGGGCATCACATACACTACCCATGGACATAGCTGTAGTACACAGATTCCAGGTAAGGGCATCACATACTCCATGGGGAATACATTACCCCTGGCAATGGTCAAAATATACAGAATACATGTAAGGGCATCCCATTCCCCGTGATGATTAAAGTGCCTTCATATGTGGTGGTCATAGTGTGGTCATAGAGTCCCAGGCAAAGGCAGGCATCACATACATGTACCATGTGAAGTATCATCCGCTCCATGAGTGATTCAACAAAAAAGGATGCACATATGTGTGATATAATATGACGTATGAATCTTTATGGTGCATACAAATTTATCTAACCTTATTTCGTGCAGATATAGTTACAATATCGCATAGGCGGTTATAATCCGCATTATCAAAGGTGAAATCACACGTAATAATTTTTCATTCTAAATGATTGAAATAGTCAAAATTAAAATACGAAATACGAGATGGTATACATTTTCACAATCAATATATTTGTTATACTTTTTTATTTTTCAATATTGTTTTTCACAATTTTACTTCACCAGCAAATTTTAGAAAACGCTGGTGGTTTTCTGGTGTCTGTAGGAATTATTCACAGGGAGATTACATGTGGCAGTGATGACTACACACTATTCTCAGAGCTCATGTGTATACAAATCTTCATGTTGGGGTTCAACACTATGCTGCAGATAGTAGCAGGTTACAGGTGACTTATATTATAGTATTATTATTTATCTATGCAGAAACCTAAAACAAATTATGGGAAAGCTGAATATTCAAAGGACTCTAACCTACAGTATTAATAAATCACACATAAATACATTGACTTATAGATTAGGAAATACAAAGATAACTTTTTCAAAGTCACTGCGAAAAACTGGGGTCTAAACTTGATTGGCATAATTGATGGTAAAATGTGGTTGTGAGTTGAAAGACATATCATTATGATCCTACGACTCGGGATGTTAGATTTTACTTTGATTTTCTATTATGTAATTGTATTACAGGCTGCCTATATTAGAAGGTAACTCGTTTGCATATTTGTCACCCATAATAGCCATGATGCAGATGGATGAATGGAAATGTGAAGATTGCACATATAATGGTGAGCGCTCTATGCACAGTTTATAAAGTGTTGTACATTTTCGTCAATCGTCAGTCAGAACAATCTAACGTAATGGTTGATTAATACAAAAATATATACAAAATGAAATATTTTGAGGCTCAGATTATATACATTAATGTTATACATTAATACTATTGGTTAATCTATGATCTATGACTTTTATTTAATAAAACAATGTTTATACATACTCTTTGCTAGTTATGTACCAACTAAACTTCTCATACCAACAGAGACCTTAAGTCTTCAAAAAATATTTTATTTCTATATTCCAGAGACAAAATAAAATGATCGTATGTAAAATATATAAAACACCATACGTACAAGTAATAGCAAACGACATGACCAAAGGTGTTACGGTACCTAAATAATACATTGGTTTCTATATTATTTTTATACTGTATGTAGTTTTACCCTCGAATAATAAGACGTAGTCCTTTGGTTTATAGTAATGTAATTTTTAGTGTTGTTGTCTAACCGTGACAGAAACGTTAACGACAACAGACCTTCCTCTCTGTGATGATGATGCCTGGAGAGCCAGACTTCTGGAAGTAAGTACAACCAATTTTAAACTAGTGGTAAGTGAGAAAACTTTCGAAAGTAAGTGCAATTGCATCCTGAAATAATGGGTGTGATTAAATTAAGAGAGTGATATTATGCAACCGTAATATGTTCGTTTTTAATCCGTTTTATTAGCTGCCCAAATTACTGTTGTTTGGGGTCCAAAATGTGTGTTTAAACATTCCAATTTGCAAATGTGTGTTCTGAAATTAAACATGTATACTGTATGATTAATTTTAGCCCATTTGTGGGTCGCTGCTGTCCTGAAGTTGGGACATGTCATGCTCATTTCAAATGATTCCAATGGTTCTTGAATGTGCATAATAGCATAATGATCACTGCATAAATTTGGTCAATGACTATAGACTACTGGTACTGAGTACAATTGTGTCATAGGATATTGCCCGTTTAGTACATAATATCTTAGAAAAGGTAATAGCCACTCGTCTGCAAGCTCATATAAAAATTGTCATATATATAATCCATTACAATCAGCCTACAGGAAACATCATTCTACAGAATTAGCGCTACTGAAAGTACATAGCGACATCATTGTCAGTATGGACAAAGGCGACGTTACAATGTTAATAGAGTTATCAACTTTGAGATTGGTATGGAATTTCAAATTTCTTACTTCTTGTTTCTTCTTATTTGCAAAATAAACATCAATCTGTAAGAATCAAAGTCATATTGATAAACAGCGCACGCAGTCCGATATTTTTCCACAGCAGATAAGATGAGATAAGATAAGATAGAGAAGATAAATTTTATTTTTAATCGGCATGGTACAGTTAACCATAAAACATTAGCCTGAGGCTATTCAACCGATCTGTGGTACTAAAATTCAACAATGAATAACATTAACAATATCGCATAGTATGCAACATTCAAAACATTATATTAGGTTTTTCTAGTCCTGTATTAAAAATATTCTCAATATTATTTTAATACTAATATTATATTATAGTCAAATTATCAAATACTATATTATTGTATATACTTATAATTATATGTACCTGTAAAGTACAACAAATTGACTTTATCACAGAATTAAGATTATGAATAAAATATCACGGTTACACTATGTAAAAAGTAAATTAAATTAATGACGTCCTGCATCAATGTATAATTATGATTAAAAGCAAAGATGGATTAAATAATTATCATAGAATATTTTAAGATATTTGACATAGTTTAAACTAGCATGATAAAAAATAAATAATACTAATATTATATTATAGTCAAAATTATTAATTACTATATAATTATATATACTTATATATATATATATATTATAGCACAATGGTTTTATCACAGAGCTAAGATTATGAATAAAAATATCACAGTTACATTATATTTCAATTAAATTAATGACGTCCTGCATCTATGTATAAATATAATTAAAAGCAAAGATAGATTAAATAATTATCCTAGAATATTTTGAGATCCTAGACATAGTTTAAAATAACATGATAAAAAATAAATAATAATAAAAGAGCTATGTTATTTGATGTCGCTAGCAATTTTCACATTTGTGCTGGCTTCTGTGTATACCTGACCACTTATTTATTCGTGGCTTGAAGTTTTGCAGAGAGGTAGCATTGCGTGTGCATTCAGGTGTTGTTCCAAATCCAAGGGGCCATAAAAGCAAATGAATTTAGACCATGCCTTGTTGATTTAAACAAAGGCAGGTGAAATTTTGCTTTTTGTATTGGTGTTATTAGTTCTTTCAAATATCTAGGAGCCAGATTGTTTTTAATTTTGTATGTCTGAATCGCAATGTTTCTTTCCCTCCCCAATTTCAAGCTTGGCATTTTGGATTTGCAAAGAAGAGAATCATAATCTGAAGTATAGTCACCATAAACAAAACGCATCTTTTTAGTGTTCCCCACTCCACAAAAATGCCACACAATGCTACAGAACTGGAAATGGCACAATATGAAACGGCAAAATATTGCCATTCTATGGTTGATACTGATATATGGAGATAGTCTTTTTAATGCATTTAAATGGCGGCCAACATTTTTACAAATATGTTTTATATGTGTGTCGTAATTTAGATTTTTATCCAGATTGACTCCAAGGAGCTTAACATAATCTTCTGCAACTAGTGTGATGTCATCAATTTCGAATTTATATTCCAAGTCAGCGGATGCCAGAAAAATTGCCTGAAATTTGAAGGGATTTGCCAGCATTTCATTTAAAGTAAACCAATTAATGAAGAAGAAAGATAGTGGCATTATGATGAATTTATAGTATGATTACAATTTGCATTTCAGATTTCTGGCAGTCTGATGTGTGCTGGTGCAGTGGAGATGGTTCTAGGAATGTGTGGGTTTATTGGGTTCTTGGCTAAGTATATCAGTCCCCTCACCATAGCTACAGCTGTAGGGCTGCTGGGTATCTCTCTGGCACCATCAGCTTCAATGTCGGCACAGTCATCATGGCCAATAGCCATATTGTAAGTCAATTATTGTTATAGTATTGAGATACTAACTATCTTAAAGGTATGCGTGGATTACAGACAATGTGCCGCTGATGTTTATTCTAACTTATATTCAATACTTGATAAATATTTGACTACCAAAAGTACAATATCGTCGACGACTCATTTAACACTTTTAAAAAGTTATGTTATTCTATCACTTACATAATAAAATGATACGAAAAAAGTTACAAATATACTTTTAATAATACTCATTGTTTTTTCTTGAAGCATCACACTTTTTTTAGACATATGGTAAGATATCATGAAATTTGGCGTAATTTGTATTTATCATACTGGAAATTGGGATATTTTTCAGCAATGAACTTAAGATACATAGGTGAGGTTTGTCATTGTTTAATGAAATGTTTTTTAATTTATCTGACTGATTACCGAATGTTATGACCACAGGACGTTCCTGCTGTACATCTTCTTTGCCTTGATTATCGGTCACGTCCAGGTGCCCATACCTTACTGGAAGCCCTCACGTGGATGTTACGTCACCAGGCACCAGCTCTTTAGACTTTTCCCGGTTAGATTTACAATGCTACTAATCATTGCAGCACGGTCGGTCACACTGGTCTGAGAAAACAATTAAAATACATATAAGGTGATGTAGTCGATGAACACATAGATAGTTAGACCGCACATAGCTCGTCACTTTCCACTTTTTATTTCGACCATGTCCTTAACATGTTAACAATCAACTAGAGCGTCGTTTTTTTTAGAATTTGGCCTAGCAAACATTGGACCAGGTCGACCAACCATGCCGCGAATTTTACAATAAATAGCCCCAGCATTTACGTACTGTAAAAAAACTCGATACCGCTCGTTTTATTTTCCGTACTACATAGTTTTTCAATCAAGTTTCAAACTAAAGCGACACAATCAGGCCAAAAATCATCATTTGTAATTTTGATCTTTGATATGTTTAAGTTTTCTGTTAAATTTTGGATTAAGCATTTACCAGTTAAAAGAGGAATAAACATGAGATTTAATTTTATATATTGATTTGCAAAATAAAAAGAAACAAGAATAACATTAAATATCATTCTTATTGCTCTTTTAACTGGTAAATCCACAACCTTATTTTTTTTTAATTTGATTTTTTTTTCATGATAAATTGTTTCTGTTTTTAAACTGAAATATAGCGTTGGCTATTCCAGCTCAAATAATGAAAAACATTATGCGTCAAGATATTATTCCAGCACATCAAACAATTGTTCTTATTTGTTTTACAGTCTTTGTTATCAATCGGGATAGCTTGGTTGATCTGTCATATATTGACTGTCACTGATGTATTTCCTGATGATCCAGATGATCCACATTATCTGGCCAGGACAGACGCAAAAATGTCTGCCATGGACGGCAGCCAGTGGATCTTTATCACATACCCTGGTATGTTATATCAACCTTCAAATAATACCACAAAATTGTGTTTTAAAAATTGATATAGGCTTATAAAGTGGAAATAGATGTATAAACTAACGTAAGAATGGTACGTTCTGTCGACAAATTATTATGAGTCACCAATGCACTACCACGTAACATGTGCAAAACATTGGTTCCAAATATGGTATTAAACCCTCTAACTGAATAACGGTGGTGATTGGTTGATATCCTCATGTGACAGGATTAGCCACTCTATCGTTGGTCTGAGTTCGAATACTATACTTCGCTCCAGCTGTGGATAAAAAAAATTGTTTGACGAGTAGAGTCACAGCCACAAGACTTGAAACTAGCTTCAAGTCAGTGTCACACTGTAATATAACGTAAATCTATATCCAAGTTACTTTTCTGTTACAGGAAGGTATGGAGTGCCGACTGTGGGCGTTGGCATTTTTGTCGGATTCTTAGGTTCTGTTATAGCATCAATCATTGAGTCAATTGGAGATTACTACGCCATTGGTAAGAACCACACTATTTGACATTATTGAGATTTATGCCAGGTATGTGGCATAATCCGAGATTAGAAATAATGTTTAACCCATACAGCGATGAAATATTTTGTATAAACCATGGAGCGCAAAGGGGTGTTTTTTTCAATTTGAAATCATCATAAATATCTTTTGAATTATGTTATGATTGTGTCTACGACCATTATATTTTTTTATTCTTTCAGTGCGGTGATCGACTTCAAACTTCGGAATCTGACATATATAGCCGTCAGATATAGTTTAACCTTGTTATATGTGGTGATATTTTACATAATTCCTGGCTCATTTGCTCGTCTCGTTTTAGAACTTAAGATGCGAGAACTAATTCAACGATATCGTGTTCTTTCTTGATGTTACTAAGAAACATATAATAATCGGGCTTTTGGCCACCTTTGTGCACATATAGGCTAAACTGGGCCAGAAGAACCTCCTGAGGATGGTGAGATGAATGAGATGACACTGTTCTCCAGACACAGAATTCGAAAATCGAGCCCTGACGGTCTGAGGCCGAGCACGCTACCTCTCGGTCACGGAGGCTCCCCACAATACTGAGTTTTACACGTGGATGGGGAAGAAACATTTTTGTTTCTTTCAAACCGCCGAGACCGGGAACCGAACCCTGAACGTGAAAGGCAGCGTGAAAGGCAGCGGTGCTAACCACTACCCTAGGGCCCCCGCCCTACTATAGTCTGTCCGACGGTGGATGATGGTCCAAAATGAAAGTTAGCTTTTCGGTATCCACATGTATCCAGCATTCCTGAAAATCTCGCAAAATTCCATTGAGTATTTCAAAAGTTAGACCATTTGACATGTAACGCAATTCTGAGAATAAACCGGAATGGAAGGTAATAGGTTTATACATGTTATAGTGGAGCGTCATAAATATACATTTACTACATGTCAAATGTTCTAACTTTTGAACTAAACAATATTTGTTTAAAAAATTTTCAAGATCGATGCAGAATGACTAGAAAATAGGGTTTACAAATTTTCATGAAAATCGAGAATTGACTGACTGGATACCGAAAAGCTAACTTTCATTTTGGACCATCCTCCACGGTCGGACAGACGCTACGTGTTTTATAAAGATTTTAAAGAACATAAAAAATGACATATCTTCAAACCTGTATAGATTTGATGTGTCAGCTAAAACTAATATATAATAGAAGGTTTTTGTAGTGCATAACGCTCGGATTGGTAGTGGTGAGTATCACAATAACCGTGTGAACTAGCATACTTAGCCAATTACTAGTACATTTTAGCCAATTACATCTCATGACATGCATTTTGTGTCTTGATTTGTGCTCTTTGAATATATATAGTCACTCACACTTGAGTTCATCCCTCTCCATATATATGAACATCAAAATAACACATACATAATTAAAAAAACAGATACAAATACATATCTGCATATAGTTATATGTATGCACACATCTGTATATTTATAGATATAATAAGCATGTTGAATGAGGCTACAGAACGATAATAGGCTCTATAATATTATTATTTTTTTTTTTTTGCACAGCACGTGTCTGTGAAGCCCCATCACCACCTAAGCATGCTGTCAACCGCGGTATAGCCATGGAGGGATTAAATACTTTACTTAATGGATCAGTAGGAGCCGGAGCTGGTACAACATCGTACAGTGCTGTGGCCGGAATGATCACAATTACTGGAGTAAGTGTTAGTTAAATCCTCACGATGCATTAAAGCATTATTTTAAATACCTGAAAACAGACTTAATTTTCCTACAACAAAAGGTTTTAGAACGACAATATCCATGAAACTGGTTCACTAATACATGGCAATTTTCTTTACTTTCTCACCCACTTCAAATCATCTTCATCCACTGCAAGTCGAGAATTGCGACAGCAATTCGCGGCTTGGAGTGGATGATGATGACAATGGTAAATTCCGGCCTGAAAGGGTTAAAGTTCAGTGGGAGCATGATCTTGCGCTGTGTAATACTATGGTAAATTCAGGCCTGAAAGGCCAAAAGTATCAGTGGGAGCATAATCTTGCGCTGTGTAATACTGTGGTAAATTCCGGCCTGAAAGGGTTAAAGTTCAGTGGGAGCATGATCTTGCGCTGTGTAATACTATGGTAAATTCAGGCCTGAAAGGGTTAAAGTATCAGTGGGAGCATAATCTTGCGCTGTGTAATACTGTGGTAAATTCAGGCCTGAAAGGGTTAAAGTTCAGTGGGAGCATGATCTTGCGCTATGTGATACTGTGGTAAATTCAAGCCTGAAAGGATTAAAGTATCAGTGGGAGAATGATCTTGCGCTGTATAATACTGTACTGTGGTAGTTAGCAGTAGCCTGGGGTGTTAATACATTACATAGTGTTGGGACAATAGATGAGTAGTGTCCTGAGCTGACACTACACCATACAGTGTTGTGGTAATCTGGTAATAGATCAGTAGTGTCTTGAGCTGATAGTCTATGGCTGATTTCACAAAAACGTGACATTTTTTTCCCCGATGAACTTCACTTGCTATCGTGACATAAAGCAATTCTGGTCTGGCTAGCAGAGGTCACGATAGCAAATATACAAAATGTATGATAAAAACTGAATAAGTATTATATCAAAACAAATAGTTAGTAAACATTGTCGAAATACATATATATATATATGTCGAAATATATATATATAGAGGTAAAAAAGCTCAATTAAAAATATTCTATCCTGAAAATGAGACACAAGAACATTTATCATGTATCCAAATGTCACGATAGCAGCAATTGTCCGAAATTTGTATTGTTGTCACAATAGCACATTTAGCATTTTAATTACGGTTATACACATCAAGCTAGTACAACTAACGACACCTTATCATCTTAGTTTGATAGCATTTGGGCGATTGTATAACAACATCATGCTCATCTTTTATTTCTACAAATAAAAAAGTGACCAGCGACATTTGTTTGTTTGCTATCGTGACCAGAGTTGGGGTCAATTCCTTTTTATCAATTCCAAATTCCATTCCAATTCCTTTTTATCAATTCCTGAGTCAATTCCAATTCCTTTGGTGTTAAGAAAAATCAATTCCAATTCAATTCCAATTCCTAAAAAGTCAATTCCTTATCAATTCCACCCAAAAATGAGACTTTTAATACAAATAGAACAGCTGTATATTAACTTGACATGAAAAAAAAATAACACCTGATATAAAATAAAATGCATTTTATTTATTATCTTGTAAACATATTTCAACATGCTACACTTACTAGACTTTAATATTACTAGGGTGGAGTACATCTTTAATACCTGATGTAGGAGCTGTACTCGTGTGGACGCGGATGTGAGCGCGTTATTTCTATAGACTAACTGTTACTGCACAATTGCCATCAACACGGTAGTGTAATTAACACAATGTCTCGCGACAAGCCGTGCTACTTAAAACTCTGATAAGTCTGACCCTGTGGTGGCTACGGCGTGTCGACCCACACCTCACTCAAATAAACTCGTATTAAAAATAAAGCAACGTAGGATCTATTGTTGTATTTCAATTGATGCGATTATTCACATTATTTATTTTCCGATTATACTATTTTTAATATCTAATTCTAGCGTGTGGCGATTAAATATACCCTAAGAAAATATATCAGGATAACCTCTAGGGCACAAAAGGCATATTAGCGAAGTAATCAAAGGGTCAATTAGAGCGATTCGTGACATACACTTGTTTTCTATCGTGACATAAGTGTAGGTATTGTGCTATTGCGACTTTTTTTAAAAATTAGGACGGAATGGATTAGGTCCTTCGCCACGAAATATATGCCTGGAATTATTGTTCTGAACTAAACTTCCTGGTACCATTTTTTCTGCTGATTCTATTGCGGGGCAGCAAGACTAAATAATTATTTCCCCCACAGTGGCCATTATAAAATTGTGATATTGTGACAAAAATCTGAAAGAACGTTAATTTAACCACTAGGGTGCCCTACTTTAAAACTGTGTTTTTAGCGTTCAAATTATCACCAGTCACCTGACAATTTTACTGATGAAACATTGAATGCTGCTTTATCTTATCAGTTAATATGTTTTCCAATAGGGTTCAAGCTCTGCACGTCACACCCTATTTTTTGCAGTGCTATCGTGACTATTTTTTTTAGGACGGAAATGGTCACGATAGCAGTATTTTTTTTTACTGTAAAAAATCCTATTTTCAAATGGAATGAGCATATTAAGCAACATGTCAAATTAAAAATTAATCAGTTTTCTTTTAATGATCATTTATTACTTCATTTGTCATTCCATTGCATGTATTTGTAAATTCCTATTGAAAAGCACATGTAAATTCATCGGGAAAACTTTCCGTCCTAAAAATTGAATTTTTTGAGTGATTATTTTACTTTTTAAGTGTGAAAGGCTATTGCAATCCCTATGATGGTGACTTTGGTGTCTATCACGTATCTAAACTTTTAAATAGTAAAACATTAAGAAGAAGAGTAATTAGCATGATTAGTGTTTCTGTTATTCAACTGTCAATTTCGTGCCCCCAAAATGCTGATATTGTGACCACTTTTGTGAAATCGGCCCTATCATAGTGCTGTGATAAAGGATCAGTAGTGTCCTGAGCTGACATTACACCATACAGTGTTATGGTAATAGATCAGTAGTAGTCTGAGCTAATACTACATCATACAGTGTTGTGGTGATAGATGTGTAGTAGTCTGAGTTAATACTACACCATACCGTGTTTTGGTAATAGATCAGTAGTATGCTGAGCTGACACTACATCATACAGTGCTGTGGTAATAGATCCGTTTTAGTCTGAGCCGATGCTACATCATACAGTGATGTGGTAATAGATCTGTAGTAGTCTAAGCTGATACTACATTATACAGTGCTGTCTGTGGTAGCAGATCCGTATTAGTCTGAGTTGATGGTACATCATACAGTGTTGTAGTAGCAGATCAGTACTTAGTCTTAGCTGACACTACATTATGGAATACAACACCCCCCTCTAGCTTACCGAACCAGGCCGTTGATGTTAATTTTCGCATAATAGTTTTGAATACATGGTACGCAGCCTGATAGTACACTAAAGGGTGGAATAAATTCGTAACAAGCTGATTTCACTGATCCACTCAGAAAATAGTCCAAAAAACCATATCAAAAGTTCCCAAGAATCTCAGTTCGGAAAAGTACTCAAATTCAAGATGACCGCCAGAATGCAGTTAAATACATGCATAATGTTACGTGCATTGTCTCATCGGTGGCACAAAGTATGCTAATTAACGTATATTTGCCAGTGTGAATGAAAAAGAGATTAAAATTATCATTTGTTTCTTTTAGAACCTCCCCATGGCCGGGTCGAGCTTCAATCCCTTTTCAGTGGCTTTTAGGCAATACAAATATATTTTGGTAAACGATAGGCTTATAAGCTGTTCACTTTCCACATATAGTACAATTATTATTCCTACTACATCCATTATTTTGTCAAAAGTAATTATCCGACATAGTTAAAATGTGATGAGTCATCACATTAACTATGTCGGAGAATTACTTACTGTAGTAAACTGAAAAAACCTATTTGTTGTTCTGTAAAATAAAGCTTTTTTGTGTAAATGCGTTCAGTGTTATACAAAGAAAATACTTCGATCACACATTTTAAAATTGGTGAGAGAAAAATACTAGCTGTGACAGCCATCTAATGTATCAACTCTGTTATAAATGATAGTTTCTATTCGGTGGCCATTTTGGATTTAATATATTTTACAAATACCAAAGGTGGTATTCACGGCTACTTTTATTATGCTAATTTTACTGGCAATATTAATAATTGTCAAATAAAGGTTTGCAAGAAATTATAACAATTGCAATATTGATTTCTGTTTTTAACAAAAAATGTGTAATTTATCGCCATATTGTGCCATAAAAAAAGTTTCTCTTTTTATTACATTTACATTAAGATATATTATTCATTTAGTGTTCTCTGTCCACCAATGACACGGTGCAAATGAAAAAATGATTGTATTTAAGCCATTCCGCTTTATAATTCATAAGGTTGATTTCCATTTATCAATTTTGCCTCCAATAAAAAGTTTAACATTGCAAATTTATGAACACAATCACAGCCAGTTCTGTCAAGTGTGTTTATCTTACATTTTAATCTAATAATCATAATATTCATAAAAAAATAATTAGCCTGTCTACAGCTGAAAAATCATATATATATATATCACCATTCTTCAACATTCTTTTGTACAAATAGACACATGTAAATTTACGATGACTTGTATTAAAAAAAATGTATCTTCCTTTCATCTATTTGATTAAATCAGTTGATCTTGCGTTATGAATAATAAATATTTATATATGCACCGTATATTATACCAGCTAATTAAGTCATCACACGCACCATCGGTCACCACATATAGAATATTATTGTTGATATCTATAAAAATGTATTATGTTGGTGTAATTTGTAATTTATTTTGTAGCTACAAGTTTGAAAAGATAGGAGAGAGGCCTGATGAATGAATGAATGAATGAATGAATAAATGAATGAATGAATGAAATCTTATATAGCGCATGTATCCAGCCGGAGGCTGTTCAGAGCGCTGAACATCGAGAGTAATTTAGCAAGGCCTGTTATCATTCAAATTCCAACTCAGTCTCCTGGGAGATATACAGCTGAGCTGCCATTGAGGCGCATCAAGCTATTTTCATTCCAAGCAAATTCGCCTTATGTGCCAAGTACTCACACATTGTGTCTCGGGTCTCGCCGGATGGAAACTGCGCCTACGTCCATTGAGGTTCTTTTACGTCCACTCTAGGTCAGTCAGACGAGCCATCTGATTTACGTGGTTCTCTGAGCCCCACGAGTGTATACAACACCTGGCACTCCCAGGCGGTCACCCATCCAATTATGAACCGGGCGCGACGTTGCTTAACTTCATTGATAGAGCCAACACCGATGAGTTAACGCCGTATTCCGTATATATAGTATGATAATAAGTAGATAGATAACGAGCACAATATATACCTATATTTCGTTGCAGATGGCGTCGCGTTACGGGTGGATTATAGTCACTGTGGTAATTATGTTTTTTGGAATCATTGGTAAATTTGGCGCGGCATTGTCCATGTGTCCAGAACCTGTTATTGGAGGCTTTAACATAATAGGACTGGGGATGATCACTGCTGTAGGATTGTCTGCTCTACAGTACACTGATCTGAGATCAGTGAGAAACCTCGTGATTGTAGGATCGTCTATGATGCTGGGAATTATGTTACCCTACTTTATGTACAGCCATCCAGGACACATTAAAACGGGTGAGTCGTCGCCGTTAGATAAAAGTCAATGTTTTGCCTTTAGGCTTTGCACGGTACTATATTATTGATACCAAAAATCTCTATATAGTAAGAGTTTGCCATGTTAGGTTGCGTAATTATGACATTGATGCTTTGCTGATACATAGGCGTCATCTGACATATTTTGAAGAAAACGAATTCAATAGATAATGTGCCTATACCAGCTAAAATAAGAATGTTTGGAGCTTCAATTTGACCTATGGATGTTATCTCCGAAAATAATTAGTATGGTATTGTTTTGAGTCAAATTCATTAATTAAAATGGTATAATCAATCACACGTTCTGAAGTTCCAGGTATTTTGAGAACAATTCCCATATAAAAGTGAATAACAAAGAGATCTAGAAATAGATAGGCATTGCTTAAAAACAGTGAAAATTATTTTTGTATGATAAGAGTGTAATTGGCATATAATTGAATATTTGCTTCAAATTAAACCTCATCGGAAACATTTTTTATGTGGGATATAAATAGTGATGTAGATCACTTGTGTAAAATACAAACACGTACAGGTTTGGTTTTGTTATAATGCTGCAGAAAAAAATCAATGAGCCAGCTATTTAAGATTATCATTTTAAAACTAAATTACGGTGCACATTCTTCCCTGTTTTATATTATTATAATGTTTACTCGATTGGGCTGCACATCAAAACTGAAATATTCAGCGTAAAACCCTGTCACTATGTTCCCACCAGACGTTACACTTATCAAATGGATATTATTTGTTGTTCAGGTAGTACAGAGGTTGACCAGATACTGACGGTGTTGTTGAGCTCCGCTATGTGTATGGGAGGAATTACCTGTTTTACATTGGACAACATTGTGCCAGGTAAGTTAGTAACACAATCAAAATTATTGAAAAGAATACTATATACTACATGCGTTTTGTAAAGCATTAACCTTTAGAGCGCTGAAATAGTTTTCACTAAACCATGGAAACCAAAGTATTTTTTTCAATTTGAAATCATCATAAATGTCTTAGTTGTATCTTACTGATTCATTTGAATACGTTATGGGGTTACGGCCATTAGAACTATTTTTACTCTTACAGTGTAGGGATCGACTTTAATCGTCAGAATCTGACGACTACAGACGACTGAAATCGATCCCCGCGCTTTAAGGGTTACTCCTTATTCATCCATGCACACTAACCGTTTATATTTTTATCAACACATCAATTAACATATTTTAGCGGAGAATAATTTGATTATTTAGAAAACATTGAGTATTAGTAAACACTTGAATCTGTGGCAACTTCTAATAATTATTGAATAAAAATGTAAATTATATATTTTGGAGCTTTACAAAACTTGGACCAGTGCGTGGGTTACATCCATCATATTGACATTGGTTTGCATACACTCACCCCCCCCCCCCCCGCCCCCTGCTGCTGAATTAACAAAAGTAGCCTACGACAATCATTTGACTAATATTTCGAAACCATGGGCGTAACCAAGCAATATCGGAGATGAAGTATTTTATCAATCTAATGTTGACAATTTTAAATCATCAGAAATGTGTGAGTTAGCTTTTTCCGATCAATTTGAAAACCTATGGTATTATAAATATGTTTAGTCTTACACTGCGAGGATCGACTTTAGGCGTCAGAATCTGACGTCTACATGAAATATAATTTACTGCATTGTTTTTCTTGAAGAAGAATTGTCTATTAAAAGAACTACTTTGGCGTATATAATAATTAGTCCAAACATTTACCACGTGACCGTTTGCACAACTCTCACTAGTCCGCTCAGATCAAATACGGTCAAAACATTCTGACACTTGAGTCTACTGTATTTACCGAACGCCGTAAAACTAACGGGACGTAACCGTAAAAGCTTAAAAAATTAGTGTGGATTATATTTACTTGTGTGTGTCGCTTGCCATATTTAATAATTGTTCAAAATATTATATTCCATCAACATCCATGTGCTTGGATAATTGGAGCAAAAAATATATAGATAAAATTATTATTATTCCTTATGCCCATATATACGCACCGTCACCCACTTTTGTATGGTCATTATATTAAAAAATAAAAAATGATCTAAGATTATCACCAGCGTCTCTCGATATGGGGAAATAAAACATATAAACATCATTATGTTTGTTACTACCCAATTTATCTATTTGATAATACTAAACAAGTATAATATTTACAATCAGGCTATAAATAATTGCATTTATCCACAGGAACACGAGGGGAGCGTGGCTTTATTGCCATGCTGAGTCAGCAGACATATGGGCAGTCCACCGTACCTCTGATAGGAGAGGACGATCAGACGGTCAGTCACAAAGAAGACGATACTGATAAGCTTGACAGCACTGTTTATGACCTGCCTCTTATCACGAATTGGCTTCATCGTTATAGATGCTCCACGTATGTGCCCTTCCTGCCTCCTTACATAGACAGACCCTGGCCATGTAAATGTAAACGGTGTAATAAGGAGATGGAAGACGATTATAATTTAGGTGACCCCTCCGAGGAGGGTCACAGTAACAATGCTTTCACATGCGATAAAAAAGCTGATCCTGATTTGAATGGTCACCTGGGGATCAGCGAAAATGAACAAGGAACGGAAACTATGTCTAAACTCTGACCATTATTATAAATATATTACATGAACCTATTATATTGTACATCAGAGATTACATGTTGTACTTGAGGTCAATGTATTGTGTAAGATGTACATGTACCATGTAATTATGTAGTTTATAATATTTATTATTATTTAGATGAGCAGCTATGGACTACGCAGCACTTTTTCGATCTCCTTATATATGTCACAGGTACATAACACTACATCAGTTTTAACCTTGGAATTAGTGTGCACAATGACCCAGGTATCGAAATATACATGGATTTAAATAACAACTGAAAGCCCAGTGGCTTGATTGTTAAGTGAACAGACGGCAGTTGCGATTTTTGTTGGATACAAACAGATCATAATCATTTTACTGATTTCATGTGATTTACTAACCTTAGTAACATCAACATTATTGCCATTAAAATGTCTAGGCAAGCCGTACAACTATGATTAAAGGGACTGGCCCACGCTAAAATCATCAAAAAATCGGTGATTTTATTTCGGGTTCTTAATATGACCATATGATGTGAACATGTACATAGACTAGAACTGCAAATTTTTATATTTTTTGTGCTGCGCATTCATCAGTTAGACTAGATATAGAGACGAAATTCCCGCATTTCCTATTTTTGACATGGTTGTCAATAATTACAAATCAGGAATTTCGTCTCTATATCTAGCCTAACTGGTGAATGCGCAACACAAAAATTATAAAAATTTGCAGTTTTAGTCTATGTACATGTTTACATCATATGGTCATATTAAGAACCCGAAATAAAATCACCGATTTTTTTATGATTTTAGCGTGGGCCAGTCCCTTTAATATTATATACTGTATCAACAAATTGCAACTAATAAACTTAATGTGGATGGCGCATATATGTCGACATATCAGTATCAATGATTGTGTAATATATTAAATATGATGGACTAATATATAAATATATATCTTCTTTCTTATTAAGCGTGACAATAAAAAAAATAATGGGGTTTTAGGCCACTTTGTGCACATGTAGGCTAAACTGGGCTCAGTATGACACTAATTGGTACATAATTTAGTAATAGTGTTTATATTGATATTTTAGATTCAATATATTGACAAAGTGATGTTTCATGGCTGATGATGTAAAGCAATAAAATACCAACATGTTTCAAATAATTGTAACGAGCAAATATGGGCTCTTATGTTCAGTTATGAGTGATTTTGTCATATATATATTGTTGTTGTAAATTGTAAGCCATCTTCATTTGTACCTTTTTTTGGCCATCCTATTTCACATTTTAAACAAAATGACTTTGAACTTAAGCATTAGCATTTTTTTTCTATAAGATACAAACAATATGATGGGAGCACGGTTTATAAGTGTCACAGCAACTGCTTAGCAAAGGTAATGCGGATCATATTTTTCAAGTATATCAGAGTTGATGACATATTCATACAAATTTCAGCTGGTAGAGCAGACCATAGACCTCTAGATATAGACTATCAACTTGCGCGAGATCGTCGTGAACTTACGGCGCGCCCGCGCGTCCAGTACAAATGATAACTGATTTCCGGTCTACCTTTCCTGTTGTCAATTTATGTTTTTCATCGGCTCGATAGGCGAGTAATTTGGGCTATTTTGCCACTATAATTTAAATTACTGAACCAACTAATTGTTCAAAGTAATGTAATTTTGTATGTTTATGCTAAATATATACATTTAAAACAATGACAATTGAGGTTGTTTATAATTTAAATTAAAAGTGAAGCTGTTGCAAACTTGACCGTAGTATAATTACTAAACCAGCATGTCAGTAGACCTTAATTCGGACATGTATAGACGTCACATGTGCAACCACCTTTTGCTCTGCAATACTGGAACAGTATAGGCATATACCCCATCTTCATGCTGAAGTCACAGGAGAACAACCCTTTCATGGTATAGCCCACTTGTGGTCACAAACAAGGGTTTGAAAACAAGGCCTCATACCAGTTAGGGTCTAGGCTGCGGCTCTATATGTACACCAGTGATCCCGCATTGTTATCTCAATTCAATAGAGATCAAAACAGTAAGCTAACTTGCTACTGACGAGTGCCACTGCAATTTCCTTGGCCAGATCTAAGGACAGATTGTTTTCGAATTCGACGCAAGTCACGGATATAATAGAAGCATGCCCTACATGTTTGAGATAATATTATGTGTTTTCTGAAATTCAGGCTACTGTCAAATACTACACCAAGATTTTTGGCTGATGCAGATGGATTTGTGTCTTGACCTAGAATTAAGCATGGGAAATATGCAATATTTTTTTCTCGCTGGAGTTTGATCTCCATAAAAAGAAATTCTGTCTTGCTAGGATTAACAAGAAAATCACACGACATCACGAACGCCCCTACACTAGGAACGAGGTAAATACGGATAAATCGTGTGAACAAGTTGACGATTTGTAGAAATGAGTTCGGTTTATTGTAGGAACGCCTTCCCAGCTGCAAACATAAAACATTTCCATAACATTTGTACAATGTCGACGCTGTACATGTTGTGCACACGTTTGTGTTGGCTGGGTAGTTAGTCTTGAGACAACTAATACGTAATTTATCTTCATAAGTTAATAAGTTGATATTACGGTTTTATAATGATATTATTTTTTTATATTAACCCTTTACCCCCAAACATTCAATTTTCACCCACTTGAAGTTGTGTCTCGCCGACGTGAGCCATAACATCAAGTGAGTGAAAATCATTCAGATTTGACAAAATGGCGATCAACTCTTTTAAAATCTTGCTGGTTGATGTCACATGTTATCTTTAACATTATTTAAAATGTAGTACGTAATGTGCTAATAGAAAATGAAAACCCGAATATATGCGGCACCGGCGGTTAAAGGGTTAATATTCTTTAAATACTGAGGTTGCTGTTTATTTTTGTCTAATTAGGTGTATTACTCATGAGGATCGTTTCAATCATAGCCTTACCTTTCACCTTGTGTAATAAACAGCGCTGCTCTGGCACTCCAAGCACGTAATCTGCTAGTAAGATATGACTTGATTTTGCACCAGGCTATCCTTGTCTGATATAAAATCTCAATTAGACTATGGGTATGCCTGCAAGACACAGTGATTCATAAACAGAGTACCAGTATAATTAGTTGGGTCGATCCACTCCAGGACAATTTACTAATATCCCTATCATTAGATCAATAGCATTCATACGAATTGACCACCAACGCATCTTACGCATGTTGAAGCTATATTCTGAACGCAATATTTTATTTTTTTTATCATTTGTTTAATATAGGTGGTCTATATTATTATCTTTTTTCAGCACGAGTAAGGCCAGATATTTATTATACTGAAGATAATTATTTTTAATATAGTTAGATAGAAAATCAAGGAACATATTTGTAACCGTACGTAGATGTATTACTGCTCTACAAAGAAAAAAATGTAGTATCTGCTTACTTGCAAAGTAAGCTATTGGATTTGCAAAGCAATATAATACACATAAGTTGGTGTTGCCAAATGGCTAAATTAGGTAATCACATCTAGTCATATTTGTATTCTAAGGTTGGTGAATTTCTAATTTTTTACATGGTTGTCAATAATTAGAAATCATGAATTTCGTCTCTATATCTAGCCTAACTGGGGAATGCGCAGCACAAAAATTAAAAAAAAAATTGCAGTTCTAGTCTATGGACATGTTTACATCATATGGTCATATTAAGAAGCCAAAATAAAATCACCGATTTTTTTATTATTTTAGCCTGGGCCAGTCCCTTTAAAGCGCTGAATTAATTTTTAGAACAACATCGCAACCAAAGGGTTTTTTTACCTTGAAATCATCATAAATGTCTTAGTTAGCTCTTTCTTTCATTTAAATAACTAATGTTATGGGTCTAATATAAAGGCCATTAGAAATATATTTACTTTTACAGTGCGGGGATCGACTTTAGTCGTCAGAATCTGACGTCTACAGGCGTCAGATTCTGACGACTAAAGTCGATACCCGCGCTGTAAGGGTTAACCCTCATTCTGCTGTAGTAGTGTAAGTATTATAATTATATGCAATTTCAAGCATGTTTTCAATCAATAGAAATATCACTAAATTATACAGAATAATCTTTAGTAAATGTTTAGTTAATCCAATTATTGCATTTGGGAGATGTTCATTTTTCCAAAATAATTTTATTTTTCATTCGTTCGAAGCTGGAAATTGCGTTAGCAATTCCAGCTTTAAATGAATGAAAAATTCCCAAAATTCAGCAGCAAGGATATTAGACGTGTCTACAAGCACCAGATCATTGATTTGACGATCACAGAAAAATAGATTGTTGTAAACATATTGGGATTCAGTAATATATTTATCTGATTTATTGCGAAAGTGAACTTTTCTGTAATCTATTTTGTCAGCTCACTGAAAGATTCGGATGCAATTCACTCAACCAATGCCAGAGACACACAGATGTACAAATATTGATTGTGGAAATCGAATCATTGCCAAGCAGAACACAACTGTTCTAAACTCCTTGTCTTCTTCCAATACCAATTCGAGCAGCATTTTACACGCGCCAGTGAGATATTTACATCCCAGCAAACACAAAACATTTGTATAACATTTGTACAATGTTGGACCAACGTCGAAGAGTTGGGCCGCCGTTGTACAAGATTTGTTTTACAAATTTTTTGTGCTTGCTGAGATGCGCGTGAATTGGGTTCAGTTATCCATTTTGTAACATAACTTTGTACCATGACTGTGAAAGTCATTAATAACATCAGAGAAAAGGTCATCTTGAATAGAATGTCGCACGTTTTTGTCAGGTGATAACAGATAAATATGACTAGCTTTGAGGTGAAATTTAAAAAGTTAATAATCATACGATTTGTGTTTCTTTTTTGTTTAGAAGGAATCATTCAGTTCCGCTGTACCACACTAAATAATTGCTATTAATTACACAGACGTCGTGGAAGGCATTATTTCAGCGTGAACATGCATCAGTGGACTCGGCCGGTTAGGCATTCCTGCACTCAGGGCGGACATGGTGCCTGCTGTTTATAGCCGTCACCCAACAAAGACAAGACGTTGAATCAATGTTGGTTTAACGATGATCCACCGTCTACGGCACTGGACAACCTTAAACCAACATTGATTAAACTATTTTGTCTGCTGGGCAGCTCTGGGCAGCTCTGTCCTGTGAAGGCGAGCAGCAATAACTTAGAAGTTAGCACTGTTTGCCTTTGCGGGAGAATGGTGACCACTATAATCACTGCTGATTGAATGTGGTGTGTATCATAGAAGAGATGAATTTCACTAACAACCCTCCGACATGAAAAATGAAATGAATCTGGCTTTAGGGCACCTTTGTGCACATATAGGCTAAACTGGGCCAGGAGAACCTCATGCGGATGGTGAGATGAATGAGATGACACTGTCCTCCAGACACAGGATTCGAAATTCGAGCCCTGGCGGTCTGAGGGCGAGCACGTGGTGTGTATCATAGAAGAGATGAATTTCACTAACGACCCTCCGTCATGAAAAATGAAATGAATCTGGCTTCAGGGCACCTTTGTGCACATATAGGCTAAACTGGGCCAGGAGAACCTCCTGAGAATGGTGAGATGAATGAGATGACACTGTCCTCCAGACACAGGATTCGAAATTCGAGCCCTGGCGGTCTGAGGGCGAGCACGCCACCTTTCGGTCACGGAGGCTCTCCACAATACTGAGCACCCTCCGACATAACTCACCTTTAACCTCTTATATCAACATACAAATATTTCTCCACCAAGTTGTATGTACCCAGCAGACACAAGACGTTGAATCAACGCTGGTTTAACGTTGGTCAACCGTACGTCAAACCAACATTGTTTTAACGTCTTATGTCTGTTGGGTATAGCCTAATGGGTGTATCGAGAAGCGTTGAGAGGGGGGGGGGGGGTTGAGCGAATCAAATACTTATATCAAGAGCATGACATCAGCCACTAATTTGCTGAGTGATGGATTCACTTGGACACTGACGGATTGTATGTTTTCAAATTACCAGAATTTTCACCCACTTGAAGATATAGATCTTTGTAGCGAGACACAACTTCAAGTGAGTGAAAACATAATGGCCGGCGTGCATAGATCGAATACATCACATCACTCATTACAAAGCACTTCACCATTCCCCTATTTCACATACAACGATTTTTTTCCAACCAGTGACAGTGTCTCACGCAAGTGATACAGGGATATTGACAGGGTCTGGCGAGATAATCTGGATCTCAATGATCACTAAAATAAGATACAGGTAGGACCTACATGGCAGTTCGTAGTGCAATATCGAGTGTTGTGACCCTCAATAGGTTCTACATTTACCTCTTATTATTTATGTGGTATTTCAACTTACTACTTGATAACCAGATGAACTTACAAAGTTACAAACCCTGGTGTCATTCAAACTTGGCGCAATGGCTACAGCGTGGCACTTTTCCATTATCGCTCTACCGTGCTGTTCAAAACCGCGTTTGGTGCAATATTTTCAGAGAAATATCATGTTTCTCTCTTCTAAATGTTGTTGTGTCCTTGTTGTGTCTTTGCACTACTCGTCACTTCACCCTCACATGCTTCACTTGACTCAGATGTAAATGTGGTATGGCAGAGATTGCACTTTCATTTGCACAGTGGTATTTTATCCTACTTATATTTTTGTTCTACTAGGTACATATTCATACCTAGTAGTAGTGTGATATTTTTTCAGATAAAGGGTAAAGCGCTTATTCACCAAACGTTTCTGCCTTTTGGGATCATCAAAAATTAAAACCATGCTCGGTCTAATCATTGCTATGATCGAATGGCTATATAGCCAAATGAATGACCAAAAATGAGAAATCGAATCAAATTCTAATTGTTAAAGGTACAAGATGCTAAATTGTTATACAAGTAATATTTAAAGTTAGTGAATAGCATAGTTGAAATATGAAAACTGAGATTATTCTTTGAAAGTCATCGTTTCAAAGCAAAATACTATATTGCCAAGCATGAAGAAGGTTATGGTGACCCTGGGGATGATGGGTCCTAATGTTATTATGGAAAATCTAAACAGGCGTAGCATGAGCAATGTACTGGGTAAAATACCTGCCACAGACTGAGCTATGAGCATAGACCTATTGTAAATCGCCGTGACTAATATAAAGTACAACGAGCCATAATCAAGTGATTTTTTAAAAGTATATGCATGTCAGTTTTTGCACAAATAATAAAGTAACTAGGCTTGGGCAATGGCACAAGAAACATAGTTTTGCATATAGTATAATTTTGGGTGTTACAAATGCATCAAACCATGGAATAAATCATGTTGGTAGAAAACATCGCCTTCTTATTTCTCGCTGGCAGTCTTATTGGATTTTATTATGTAACGTTATACAGTTTCAATATGCTGCACTCGACTATCACAACGGGGGGATGGGAATGCCTAAGGCGTGTCATTTATACACATAAGCAAAACGTATAAAGTGCCATTTTCTAGAACGGACTATGTATAAAACAAAAAATATTTACAAACATGCTAAGGATAAAGTTATGCGCGTTATCGTAAGCTATACCTTGTCCTTAGCAACCAATATGCTAACTGTTGGAACAATTTGCTCGTCCTGTGTCCTCTAGCCACCCTGCTATGAGAGGACCCATTCCCGCCACATTCGGTCAGTGGCAGACGACACACGCAGAGCATATCAATCAATCTCGCCCTCCATGATGCCAGCACTGAGGACGGACTCTGTCTGCGAGAAGATTTCAGGGCAAGATCACACCTGGGGGTGCCGCGAATTTATCCCCCTGGAATCCACGGGGTGGGGACCAACCAAATATTAAACGCTGTCCAATGTTGTTTTAATGCTGGGTCAGCGTCGTAGACGCTGGACCAACATTAAAACAACATCGGGCAAGGTTTAATGTGTGTAGGGGAGGTGTCTACGCGGGATGCTGGAGGCTAGGCCACGGAGCTGTGATGGGGAGTGGATGAAGAGTAAAGGGAGGACTGTAACACACACTGGCAGCTTGTGTCCTGCCAGAACACCACGATAAGACGGGAGAGCCACACGCGAGGGGCTCACTAGATATAGTAACCTGCAGGGATAGACGGGATAGAACGAGAGGAGAGAGCGAGAGAGGGAGAGAGAGGGGAAGGATTGCCGATGGAAAACAGTGCTCGTACATCGCCAGAACCACAGGTGAGAGATTGTTTGACTAAAACATCTTTATCTTTGTAGTACATGGGCCGTTCTGTGTAGTGGAAAATTGTCAGAAGCTGCCGAGTGATTTAAAACTACTGATCGGTACATTTAGGATGTTATTCACCTGAGATACACCTTCTCTGAACAAGAGAGGATACAGAAAACATTGTACGCTATTGCAATACAAAAGGCGTCATTATTGTATCTTAATTCATTCAAAGGTGAGTGATTCTAAGAAAGAGTGTATCCATGACTAGCATCTACCAGGAGTTACTTGATAGGAGTTAATCCAAACAACATAAACAAATCTACCTTGCAATGTTTTTTATCTACTTCAACAATCGTCAAAAACATCCTTTCATTTCTTTTAACTGGTAGTTGGTATTATTCGGTGTTTAACCCTTTAACTGCAAAGCTATGTCATTGTATTTTAGTCACTCACTCGAAGTTGCATCACGCTGACGCGATGCACAACTTCAAATGAGTGAAAAATTTGTAATAATGTCAGGTTTTGTCTTTAATATGTTTGAGAGCTGGTATTCGACCCTTTAAGCCCTCACGATACATTAAAGCATCATTTTGCATCCATGAAACGGACTTAATTTGCCTACAACTGAGGGATTTTTAAAGGAAAATTTTCATGAAACTGTTTTACCTATATACAGATATATGACAATTTTTTTTAATTGTTCACCCACTTCAAGTCATCTTCATCCACCACAAGCCAAGAATTGCGCAGCAGTTCTCCGGCTTGTAGTGGATGAAGATGACAATGGTAAATTCAGACTTGAAGGGGTTTAATGTGTAATAAAAATTATACAAAAACGAATATAATCGTGTACAGCGGTTTTATGATTAGCATACATCTAAGACAAAGACCCGTCATTGAACAACAAGACTCATTGTTTAGCGTGGCATGTTGCCATACATGTTATGTAATAATTATGTTATAAGTCATTGTATTACAAGTAAGAAATGACTGGAGGGTATAATTTATATAATAAATATATAGGACATATTTGGTAATTAAAGGGACAGGCCCAGGCTAAAATCATCAAAAAATCGGTCATTTTATTTTGGCTTCTTAATATGACCATAATGATGTAAACATGTCCATACACTGGAACTGCAATTTTTTTTCATTTTTCTGCAGCGCATTCACCAGTTAGGCTAGATATAGAGACGACATTCTCGTATTTCTAATTTGTGACATGGTTATCCAAAATTAGAAATCAGGAATTTCGTGTCTATATCTAGCCTAACTGGTGAATGCGCAGCAGAAAAATTAAAAACACTTTTGCAGTTCTAGTCCATAGACATGTTTACATCATATGGTCATATTAAGAAGCCAAAATAAAATCACCGATTTTTTTATGATTTTAGCCCGGGCCTGTCCCTTCAATTTATATATTTATCAATATAGCATGTTCAGCTCTTAAAATAAAGACAGTATGATATTTGTTATGCTCATTTCAATCATTTAATATCATTTATTTTGAATGTCTTTGATGATAATGGCAAACAAGACCGTTAAGGCCTTGATCACTGTATATCTTCAGCATATTACATCTGTAACATCCTGTATGTTACTGTTAGACGAAAGATATTTTTGTTTTCGGGATCAAACATCTCAATAATTACTTAGCAGTCTGTTTAGCATGCTTAGTATATCAGTTTGCTTTTCAATTAGTTAATATTAGATGTGTATCTGACAAAATAAAAGCAAACTATACAGCTACCCACCGACCCAGCAATCTAGTCGACTCTGCTTCGGTCTCCCTTGCTTTACTTGTATTTGTCTGCCAATAAATCTTTGTGGTAGTGGTAGACTCAGTGCTAATTAGATACAGTCAATCTGAGCTTGATCCATTGCCCAGCATCACATTACAGTCTGCCCCTGATAACACTGCTGGTGATTTGGCTGTAAGTTAATCTACGTTTATCTCACTTGCTCTGTTATTTCAATGAGGATAAAGTCTGTGAGTGATTGAGGTGTCGCGTTCTGCACTCTAAAGCTGTATGACGACAGGCAGAAGTCCTAACCAGGACGGAATAAGTGAGTGAGTGAGTGAGTGAGTGAGTGAGTGAGTGAGTGAGTGAGTGAGTGAGTGAGTGAGTGAGTGAGTGAGTGAGTGAGTGAGTGAGTGAGTGAGTGAGTGAGTGAGTGAGTGAGTGAGCGACGAGCGAGGGAGCGAGGGAGCAAGCGAGCGAGCGAGCGAGCGAGCGAGCGAGCGATCGATCGAGCGAGCGTGCGAGCGAGTGAGTGAGTGAGTGAGTGAGTGAGTGAGTGAGTGAGTGAGTGAGTGAGTGAGTGAGTGAGTGAGTGAGTGAGTGAGTGAGTGAGTGAGTGAGTGAGTGAGTGAGTGAGTGAGTGAGTGAGTGAGTGAGTGAGTGAGTGAGTGAGTGAGTGAGTGAGTGAGTGAGTGAGTGAGTGAGTGAGTGAGTGAGTGAGTGAGTGAGTGAGTGAGTGAGTGAGTGAGTGAGTGAGTGAGTGAGTGAGTGAGTGAGTGAGTGAGTGAGTGAGTGAGTGAGTGAGTGAGTGAGTGAGTGAGTGAGTGAGTGAGTGAGTGAGTGAGTGAGTGAGTGAGTGAGTGAGTGAGTGAGTGAGTGAGTGAGTGAGTGAGTGAGTGAGTGAGTGAGTGAGTGAGTGAGTGAGTGAGTGAGTGAGTGAGTGAGTGAGTGAGTGAGTGAGTGAGTGAGTGAGTGAGTGAGTGAGTGAGTGAGTGAGTGAGTGAGTGAGTGATGGTCAACGTATGTGATTTTACTCGGACACAATAATTTATTATTCCATTATTAATTAAAATGATTAAGAGCTGATGCATATATAAGCCTACTTCGTCTGTGGTATTTTTGTACTAAAAGCTTACCTTCACATGTGGAAACCCAAGATCGGAATTATCCCCTACCATTTTCCAAAAAAAACATGAATAGTTATTTATTGCACACTTTGCACCCTTGAGCAGTTCGGAGCACCGCATATGTACCACACTGACTAACTACCAGTCTTGTCGAGATTTAAACCATATACCTCCAGATGACGATTTTATAGCCGAAGCGAACACGCCGGATCACTCAAACTGGTTATCCTGCAATATTCTACACACGGAAGAGTCTGCCACGTAAGGTTCGAATCAAGTCGTGAGCATGATGAGCGAGTAGATGCATCGCCAGATACGATGTATACATATGTTAATTTACACCTATATAGTTAAAAAAGAATAAGACATTCGATACATTTACCCTTCCAGATTTTGTCTCTAAATGTCTGCTTTGAGAACAGAGACCGCTTGACTGTTTATATTAGATGCTGTGTTAATTCCTCATGTTCGTTCATTTCGAGCTGGCATTGCTGACCCAATACACCTTTCCCAATAGCAACACGCCACACACTACAGTGACTAAAAGCTGAACTATTTAGTTGGGAGTCCTGTCACACTTCTATTACAACGCGCCACACAGTGATTAAAACTGAACTATTTAGTTGGGAGTCCTGCTTATGCGCAAAATCGTGCAAACAGTGTATTGCAAGCTTGGAATGAATACAAAAACGCTTCTGCTAAAAACACATACAACAGTAATAAGGATCACACTGTGATCGAATCTATTCTAATGACGACAAGATTTATACATAATCTGCATCCCATTGATGCTGGAATTTGCAGTCTGCAGGAGGACGATATTGCGATATTGAGTAAATATACATCTATAGATCAATCTAGACTGTGGATACACACAAAAAGTGGTTATGGCACTTCTGAAATACTTTATACACACCATGGAGACCAGAGGGTTTTTTTAATTTGAAATAATCATAAATGTCTTAGTTAGCTCTTTCTGTTTCATTTGCATATCTATGTTATGGATCTACGGCCATTATAAATATTTTCACTCTTACCATGCTTACAGTGCGGAAATCGACTTTAGATGTCAGAATCTGACGTCTAAAGACGCAGGTTCTGACGTCTAAGGTCGCTCCCCGCGCTGTAAGGGTTAATAATGTAGTAGTTAATAGTGTTAATCGCATGTACATGTATATATTGCGTAATAACATAAAAACAAAACTCTTAAGATTAATGAGAAGTGTTGTTTTATAATATTTTTATTTTGAATGTATAGGCTCTACTGCTTTTTTCCAAATTCCAAACAAACACGTTACATCGACCCAATCCTGGAACAATGTTGGTTCATCGTCTGTGTTTCCCGGGTAGTTTTTTCTACACCATTTGTCGGCTTACAGTGCGTCAATGTGTAGCCTTTCTCACATCTGCTTGGCTCCCGGATTCGTCTTTTTCTTGTCCTTGTTTTACGATGTCATGGAACATTTATTTTGTTCCCCTTTTCTTTTTACCATTCATTTTGCTTCACCCTCCACCACAATCATTTGGCGATTGATGGCGACTGGGCGTGCGTAGAATACGTGCACGAGATGAAATACAAACCAAATGCATCACATGCAAATGCATCTACAAAAAATGGTAAATTACCCAGACCTGTTTATCTGTCTAAATTATTTTTTCCAGAACATTCTGCTAGCATATCAATACTTTTGAATCTCAAAAGAGAAAAAAAGTCAGTACTTTCACCCCCCTGAAGTTGTGAATCGAGATACAAAGACAAAACTTCAAATGAGTGAGCATTTTAAATAGGTAACTTGGCGGTTAAAGGACTAAAAATAGAAGTTTATAATCACAGTGTCTATTTATCAACCACTTGAAGTTGTGGAAAGCGGCATCGAGATACAACTTCAAGTCGGTGAAAAATTGCTGCGTCTATTTTGTCCAATGTTTAGAATTTTTTATTCTACTCTTTAAGCGCAAAGCACGCCTATATTGGTTTCTTATTGTTAGAAGGTCAAATACCAGTAACTGGGAATGAAATGAGTGTTTAAACATCAATATTTTCAAATATGTTGTCTTTAAACAAATAATTATTACTATTTTTCACCCACACGAAACTGTGGGTCGCAGTAGCGAAACTTAACTTCAAATGAGGGAAAATTAAGTAAGATAACTAATTGCTGGAAAAGGGTTGAGATAGAAATATCCTGAATTATAACAATAATATATTCGGTAAGGATTTTCTCATACTGCACAGAAGACAACCGTGTTTAGAATAAAAAAAATATTAATAATTTATGAGAACAGTTGATCAGTTTCAAATCTTAATTGTTCGCAACTAGTTATTTCAAAATAATTAATCAGGATATTTACTGAAGAAGAAGGAGAAGAAGAAGAAGAAAAAAAAGAAGAAGAAGCATAAGAAGAAGAAGAAGAAGAAGAAGAAGAAGAAAAAGAAGAAGAAGAAGAAGAAGAAGAAGAAGAAGAAGAAGAAGAAAAAGAAAAAGAAGTAGAATAAGAGGAAGAAGTAGAAGAAGAAGAAGAAGAAGAAGAAGAAGAAGATGAAGAAGAAGAAGAAGAAGAAGAAGAAGAAGAAGAAGAAGAAGAAGAAAAAGAAGAAGAAGAAGTAGAAGAATAAGTAGAAGAAGAAGAAGAAGAAGAAGAAGAAGAAGAAGAAGAAGAAGAAGAAGAAGAAGAAGAAGAAGAAGAAGAAGAAGAAGAAGAAGAAAAAGAAGTAGAATAAGAGGAAGAAGTAGAAGAAGAAGAAAAAGAAGAAGAAGAAGAAGAAGAAGAAGAAGAAGAAGAAGAAGAAGAAGAAGAAGAAGAAGAAGAAGAAAAAGAAGAAGAAGAAGAAGAAGAAGAAGAAGAAGAAGAAGAAGAAGAAGAAGAAGAAGAAGAAGAAGAAGAAGAAGAAGAAGAAGAAGAAGAAGATATAATACAAATTAAATATTATGTCAGGATGACTCACATCAAGACTGAAAGAGTCGTTGGCATGGAAGCCACCTCATTATAAATAATATAAAACATAAATCACTATAATAATATGGTAAATCACAGTACAAAATTATTATTATTATCATTATTATTATACAAAATCTAATGCAGCTTGACAAATTAAATTTTAAAAGGACTATGCAAATGAAAAAGTTTGGATAGATATTGGATATGATTTTAACTCAACATCAATTTATCAAATCACAATAATTTCCAACCAGCTGAACCTGTGAGTCGCGTCAGCGAGAAACAGCCACAAATGGGTGAAAAATACAATTAAATAACAGTTAAATGGAAAATACATATACATATATCTATATACATGTTCAATGTATTAAGTAGGTGTTGTCAAATTACAAACATAGCAATTATGAATTAGACAGATGTCAGAATATTTCTCTATTAGCTAGTGTTTAGTATATTGTTCAAACCCTTGTAAAACTATAAGTGCTCAGTACTTTTTCTAATATTGATAAATGTGTGGTACCTAATAAATGTGGCATTTGGTTTCTGATACAAGTACGAGCAAATTCATTAAATGGGCATTTCTCAGTTTGCCCCCCCCCCCCCCCCCTTGTGTTATAATCATGAATGTCGATCAAGTACAAGTCACTCCAAGATAAATAGTAATGACATTAATGCCATTTTGAAAACGAGTATGATGAGAAACAAGAGTGACGACACGTCCATTGGACGGAATTTGAAAACGGGTCCGCTGATTGGTCCCCAGTCCAACCACTCAGAGCTGAGCGACCTGTATCACCTTTCAGGGTGAAATCCGGCTATTGGCTGATGCCACCGGATGTACGCTGTGTATCCTGTGGGCATTCGCTGTTTTCACGCCCGGTCACCCGTTCTGATGGGAATCCTTCTCCCCGCGGACTCATATCGGCGGGCGGTCAAGCGCAGGATTGGCCTGCTCACCACAAAAGAGTTCCATTAATTACAGGTATTACGGCGCTTCTCTGGCCTGTCACCGACGAAAAACCTGTTAGCAGTCGATTGACAAGTGCGCATCTTGCGCGCTGTGATTAGAGGTCTGTGAGGTAAAGGGGAATCGATCTTCATTCAACTCGAATGTTGGCCCAGCAGTGATACAGCTTTCTGCCAACGTCTTGTTCGCGATGCGGCTGGTCAATTTGAAATGACTCGGGATCCTAATTCCATACTCTTGCCGAGAACTAAATTTTGCCATTTTAGCAAAAAAATCGTCCATTTTTGCGTCACCTTGATCAAATAGGGTTCGCGGGTGTCACAAGTACGAAAGGGTCACCGAATACGTTTTATTTTAAGAATATTGGCCCAAAACGAGGGCGGGTGGTGGGTCATCCCCTCGTCCCGTCTCAAATTTGATTCATTTCTGAAGGCTTATTTTCATGCACGAGATAAGATTAATTAGTTCCCGTGATGAGTCACTGGACAAGGGCGGTTGAAGATAATGGAAGAACACCTCACAGGTTCATTCAGCCAGGAATAACGAGTTACCCGGTGTTGGTTTAATGTTGGGCCAGTGTCGAAGACGCTGCACCAACATTAAACCAGCTCAACGACTCGTATCTCCTGGAAATCATCTCGCAGTCACCCACACCCCTTATCCATACCCCTCCACCAAAGACCCGGTCCAGACCCATCCGCCGGAGCTTACTGGTGACAGGTCGTCAGGAAATACAATTCATATCATGCCCTTCCCTTGGCATGACTGATTTCCCCATTACCAAGAGGCTGACAAGAATCTGAAAATGTACCCTAGTTTTTGGTAACAAAGTTCTCACAATACAGAAAAGGTTTTAAATGTTAAAAAACAAATACTCAGCATATTAATATGGTTGTGTATAGACTCGCTATTTTTATAGATATTTCGAATAATTTTTGCTGCTGATAAATGCTATCTATCCGTTATTAATCTGTTGACTGTTAGAATTATTCCAACCTTCACAGTCAACACAACCCCCCCCCCCCCCTGCCTACTATGGAGCGCTATACTCAGTAAAGTTACCGCACCTCGAATGTGTTGTTCGTCCCAATTTATAAGCGAATGAACATATAGATCTCACGAAAAAATGTTTTGACACTGATATAAATTATGATGTGTCTTGATCATTTTTCCCATATTTTTATGTTTGGTCCTTAGATTTGACACAATTCAAGCCATTCTGTATGATTACCACTAAATTCAATAAAAATTACAATTGTGAGTTTAATTTAATCATCCATGCACCACTGGAGTGAGTAGGACATCTGACACTTTATTATCCACAAGAAGTCACCAGGCGAGGCGTGTCATTATCGCCACCACACCGAAATGACGGCTGTTGATTGGCAATAGAGCACCACGTGACGTAAAACACCATCCGTGATAGAGTAGGTGTCCAGAACTATAATTATACTATGACGTTGTCAGATTTTATATTTCAGCTTGTACCACACAAAGACACTGCTTCACTTTTCAAGTGTTAAAGGAGTTCCCAGACTACATACAGCTGCAGTACCGTGCAAAGCCAAAAGACAGTATCTGCTTATATTACAAGTGAGCAGATACCTTTTGGATTTGCTCTATAGCTGGCTTTACTCTATAGCGGAGCAGTGATGTTTTGTTTTTTTGCATGACATAATCTGAACACGACATGGTTCAGCATTCCCCAGCCCTTGTTTATAGTCTGCCCTGTCAGTTGTCATGACGACGAGGAGACCAGCTAGGATGGCATTCAGTAGGGTAAAGGAGACGGACTTGTCAAACAAAGTGTAGTCGTTTCTGAAGAAAACACAATGTATAAGTTGTTTTTCCAAAAACAGTCCACTGCTGGCTAACGGCCTTAAAGACTGCTTTCTATAATATCCACCATCGGCAACAGGTACTACGTCCATATCCTTGATATTAAACCCTTACAACGCTGAAATATGTTTGTATAAGCCATGGAGACCAAAGGGTTTTTTTCAATTTAAGTACATAACGAATGCCTTATATAGTTAGCTCTTTACCCATCATTTAACCCTTTCACCACTGAAGCCCGTTTTATGTGCTGAATGCCATGGCATTCAGCACATAAAACGGGCTTCAGTGGTGAAAGGGTTAAATACCGATGTTTTGGTTCCGGGCCATAATAAATATTTTATTTTTATCAGAAGTTGCAAACGTCAGAATCTGACGTATATGGACGTCTGACGTCTAAAGTCGGTCCCCGTGCTGAAAGGTGAATAAGATATTTGTTATTTCTAAATAGCACTTCACAAAAAGCTATGTTTTATAGCTTATAATAAAAACAATCACTTGGTAGTCTTATAAGAAATATATATATTTTCTTTTTTATAACAAATAAGTACATTAATTTAATAGAGCGGATATGCAAAACATAAAATGACTTGAAGAAAAATACCCATTCCCCTTTATAGCGTGTTATACCTACCGCCAAGATAAAAAAAAACACTGCTGGTAAAAAAAACAATATATTTCCCAGATGGTATAGAAATTAGCAAATAAACTTTTCCACTATGTGCTTGTTTTACCAGTTTACATGAATAATGGAGGGAACAGCTGTGTAGGATTTGCCTCATTTGTAGACAGAAATGTAGTTGTTACATGGAAAGCAGATGAATGAAACCTAGTTATTTCTACGCGGCATGACTAATTTCCCTCCCAGAACTAATCCAGAACAAAAGGAGCACAATAAGTATTCAAGACTGCTTAGCGTCGCGCTCTCCATGGCTATGTCATATTCACTGACATAATTATTATACATTTATCCTTATTGCTACTTGACTCAATTATCATGATTGTCAGTTAAAGTTCAGTAAACCTGTTGAACCTGTAGAATCGTGTCAGCTCTGCGATCATAAGAACTTTTAAATTTTGCGATGCACGTGGTGTACGTATGTCTATATGTTGTCCATTGACTATTATTAATAAAACACATAAAGTATAGTATATTCAAGCTCAGTTTATATCTTTGACATGTTTTTTTATAACAAAGTTATGTGCATCAGTGTCGACTTTATCTGTCAACTATCCGCTCCGTCTATCAGCTTTCTTCTCTGTCTATCAGCTCTTCGCTCTGTCTATCAGCTTTTCGCTCTGTCTATTAGCTCTCCACTCTGTATATCAGCTCTCCACTCTGTTTATCAGCTCTCCACTCTGTCTATCAGCTCTCCACTCTGTCTATCAGCTCTCCGCTCTGTCTATCAGCTTGCCGCTCTGTTTATTAGCTCTCCGCTCTGTCTGTCAGCGCTCTGTTCTGTCTATCAACCCTCCACTTTCTCTATCAGCTCTCCACTCTGTCTATAAGCTCTACATTTTCTCTATCAGCTTTCCACTCTGTCTGTCAGCTCTTCACTCTGTCTATCAGCTCTCCACTCTATCTATCAGCTCTCCGCTCTGTCTATTAGCTCTCTTCTCTGTCTATGAGCTCTCCGCTCTGTTTATCAGCTCTCCGTTCTGTCTATCAGCTCTTCGCTCTGTCTCTCAGCTCTCCGCTCTGTCTATCAGCCCTCCGCTCTGTTTGTCAGCTCCCCATTTTGTCTATCAGCTCTCCACTCTGTCTATCAGCTCTCCGCTCTGTCCATTAGCTTTCCGCTCTGTCTATCAGCTCCCTTCTCTGTCTGTCAGCCCTCCGTTTTGTCTATCAGCTCTCCGCTCTGTTTATGAGCTCTCCGCTCTGTCTATCAGCTCTCCGCTCTGTCTATCAGCTCTCTTCTCTGTCTATCAGCTCTCCGCTTTGTCTATCAGCTCTCCGCTCTGTTTATCAGCTCTCCGTTCTGTCTATCAGCTCTCTTCCCTGTCTGTCAGCCCTCCGCTTTGTCTATCAGCTCTCCACTTTGTCTATCAGCTCTTCGCTCTGTCTATCAGCTCTCCGCTATGTCTATCAGCTCTCTTCTTTGTCTGTAAGCTCTCCGCTTTGTCTATCAGCTCTCCGCTCTGTTTATCAGCTCTCTGCTCTCTCTATCAGCTCTCCGCTCTGTTTATCAGCTCTCCGCTCTGTCTATCAGCTCTCTGCTCTGTCTATCAGCTCTCCGCTCTGTCTATCAGCTCTCCGCTCTGTTTATCAGCTCTCCGCTCTGTCTGCCAGCTCTCCACCCTTTCTATCAGCTCCCCACTCTGACTTTCAGCTCTCCACTCTGTGTATCAGCTCTCCACCCTTTCTATCAGCTCTCCACTCTGTCTTTCAGCTTTCCACTCCGTCTATCAGCTCTCTGCTCTGTCTATCAGCTCTCCGCTTTGTCTATCAGCTCTCCGCTCTGTCTGTCAGTTCTCCGCTCTGTCTATCAGCTCTCCACTCTGTCTATCAACTCTCCACTCTGTCTATCAGTTCTCCACTCTCTCTCTGTCAACTATCGGCTCTTGTCCTCTGTCTTCCAGTTCTCAACTTTCTCTATGAACTCTACGTGCTCTAGGCTCCGCCTCTAAGCTATCGGCTCTTCAACCACTGTCAACTCTCGGCTTTCTGTCAGGTCTAGGCTCTCACTTCCAACTCTTGGCTCTTTCTTTCGTCTCACGGCTCTATCTCTGTCAGCTCTTTGCTCTTCTTGTCACCTTTCCTATCGTTTGTTTTCTTTTTTTTTTAACCTGACACGATTGTTTATCGCACCATCAATACTGATAGGGTGTAACTGCCACTCTACAAAGTGGTAGTTTCACCCTATCATCACTAATCCCCAAGTCACACGGGGATTTTTCGAGTAAAAGTGAGATACGGTCGGCATTTACGGTCCGTCTGCCAAAGAACCGAATCGAACCGTATTGCACCTCGCGCACAGTCAGCCGACCGGCCGTCGACCGCGAGTATTTTTTTAATTTTTGAACTTGTTTGAAAACTTGGTACGGTTCACTCGCGGTCCGCCGAACCGTATATAACCTTATAACACTGTAAACTTCCGTAAATGGCCGCAAATGATATTTTGTGAACCGTAAATGACCTTAAATGACTTCGGCTTTTCCCAGGTCTGAGGTTGGTAAAAGTGATTTTTTTTATGAATTTATAAGGTAATATACGGTTGGCTATAAGTGGTCTAATGCAGAGATTTAAGGTTATATGCGGCGATATAGGGTTATATAATAAAATTTGCGGTTCTGTGCGGTCGAGAAATGTACAATGAGGTCTAATACGGTCATTCACGGTCTGAGTAGCGGTCATATACGGATTCAAAAGAGGTGTTTTACGGAGATTTTCTGGTAAATACGAAATAATTATTTCGTGGTGGGTTTGGGTCGATACGGTCTAGGGATGGGTCCAATACGATCCATATTCGGTACAATACGGTCCATACTGGTTTATGTAAAGTGTAATACGGCCAGATAAGGAGAAATAGGGATATTTAGTGTTATTTAATGTTAGTGCTCACATCACAGGGTATTATTAGGTAATTTACGATGCCTTGTGGACATAGTCACGCGGTGTGACAAAACGAATAAAAGCAGGACCAACTTACAGAACTGAAATGCTTCAATTTGTAAGTGTATTATTATTTTAGAAAAAAAAGGAAATGAAAGCGGTTACAGGCCACATTTGTGCCCATTTGTGACCCGATTTGGCTAAATGAGTCGTAAGTCGCACTTTGACAAACGATGCCAGGGCTTTTAACCCTTTCGCGCTTACGTTCTTTTCATGATTTGAAAACAAAAATGATAACGCAATTCAGACCATTGTAAATATTTTATACTGTTATTCTAATATACACATGACACTTTTCACGAGCGCAGGCAGCACTTGGGGGGAGGTCACTATACAGTTTTTACCATACCTCTTGACAACGTCCCCTTACTCCCTAGAAACGGTTTCCATGGCAACAGTACAAAATCATCACAGTATTTTGTATATATACATGCCACGTGAGATCAAATCACTATAATATATTTATATAAACACATTTATGCTATTGACATATGTCCGGCGTAGCATACATGTATTATAACAAGAGCTCATTCGACAATAGCCCGCCGCCATTATTGATTTTAATAAGTTTAACTTTAAGTTATTGATTAATTAATTTTTAAGCCGTTATCGAACTTGTCCGAGAACTGATTATTAGTAACATGCATAACAAATTTGAACAGGATACATGAAAAACTTTTCAAGTTATCGCGCCCGCAAGGTCTAAGTATTCATGTAAAATGCGAAAAACCTAATAAATCGGTCATTTTGAATTTGTTTCAGTCATTTTTGAACTTGTCCGAGAACT